>JAHDVE020009701.1:0-51180 GCA_022606495.2 Halesus radiatus | reverse complement strand
ACACATAGAAAAAAAGGTTTAGATTAAATTTACTTGCACAATTGGAATTTAATAAACGAACGAATAAGCCTAATATAACATTAATTAATAAAGTAAACTTATTTATTCACCACTTCTGAAACAATATAACACATTTATTTAAATTAATTAAGAAAACATTGTCATTTAAATACGGCTAAAACACATTATAAATGTAAAAACCTCACAGAATAGAGAATTTTAATTATTTTCTAATTAAATCGGTTTTACCAAACACCCGTCCAAATTAGAATTGGGTGGAAGTAAATAAAATCATATAAATAAGTCGTCTCAATGTGGATTAACCGCAGTTTGTAAATGGCCTTGAACGCAGAAACAGCTGTCACAATAATACATACTAAAATACTTGCTGAACTTATAAAATTTGATTTACATTAAGATTTAAAAAATATATGTAAAATGGAAATATGAATTTAAATTTGAGAATAACAATTACATTTAATTACAATTGTTTTTCCCATGTTAATATTAATATCCGACATATAATGACGTGTATGTACTGTAAATTATTAATAGATTAAACCTAATTAGTTTCATGATATTTAATTTATTTAATTTAATGTATACTTATTGACAAAATAATAATTCGATACAGATACATTGTGAATCTGTACTGAAGGATTCATTTTATTTTTATCTGGGTACCATACAAGAGACTATAACATCCCCGATTGGGGTATGTTGTGAGGCTGAAGGTAATGGGGAGGGGAAAGAGCACCATGTGCTCGTCACTGAGGTGCCACTCCATGTGCACGTGGGTCGACGTAATGTACTAATCTGATTGTTATGATACGTATCACGCCATCAGCTGATACAAATCTCACGTCTGGAGACATGTGTGGTAGAGGAGAGTCGTTCCGGCCGGACCGACTCCGATGGGTCCCGACTCCGATGGGTCCGACTCCGGTGAGTCCGACTCCGAAGGCGGTGGACTCGGGCCGAGTTCGCAAGCTTCGGACTCACTCAAGGTCTGAGTAAGGTTTTGGATCGGATCCAGAAACGAAAAGTGACCTTATTCAATAGTTTAATATGTACGATTTTTCCATCCGGAATCGACGTCACCACAGGTAGTCGGAGCTATAAACGAAAAGCGACTCTATTCAAAGGTACATATGTACGATTTTCGCTTTCGGAATCAGAGACAACAGAAACGGCGTTACGATGATTCCTGTGGTTCCACCGGACTCAGTGGAACCGCGGATCCGTCGGAACCGCCGGAACCGTCGGACCGAGTCCGAGGAGCCGAACCGTTCGGCTGAACTCGGAACCGGAATCTATTTCGTAAAATAAGCGGAACGACCTACTTCTAATGTGTGGTACTATGTAGCTATGTCCGAACTATTTTAATGTGAGGATTACTACTGGGGTAATCATTCAATTGGGTTCGAACTGTTCTACTTAACCCGCTAACTTTGACCGCAGGAAAACACCGACACGTGTTGTTTTTTCATAGTCATTGTGTGCGTTTATTCGGTCTAATATTTAAAAGTAGACAAAAGTTGAAGATCGTTTAAAAGGTTTTATGGCAACAAAAAGATGGCTCATAGGAAAATTAAATTTAGTGTAAAAAACACAATTGTTTGATTGCGTGTGTGTTTTAATTTAATCAAACGGTATTCAGAAAATTGTGGTACTTTCCGAAAGGAGATGATTCTAAAACATATTCTACGAAAATTTATGTTAAAACTGCAAGGAAGATAATTACAATTTATCAGTTTTTTTTGTTTGTTTTGTTTTTATGTGATACGTCACAATAGTGTCCCTTTCTGTACGGAGCATATATTGGAGTACTATATCGCCATCCGGTAGGGCAACGTTGTGAGGCGGGTTAAGGAGGGGGCTGTGGGAAGGAATTTGTTAATAACCATGTTGGACAAATTTAAAAAAACAAATTCACATACCAAGATTAGAAATAAAATCAAAAACGCTAAAAATTAATCATGGTCTTATGTGTTATTCCTTTAAAGTAAACTGCCAAACGCGAATATGTGAAAACATTCAAAATTTAAGAACACATTGGAAAGACGAAGTGAGTAATTGGTGTTGCCATGGTAAATATATTTTGTGATTCCAAAATAATAAATTTCTACAATAAATTCCAAGCTATACTTATGTTTTGTAGTTTTATTAATGATAGGTAGCTAATCAAATACCTATGTGAATTGACTTGAGATATAATTTTTTAGTCCATCTATTCTGTAAAAGCTAGGCATCCAAAATATTTCATTGTTACGATTCTTTCCTTGTTTTTTACTCCCAGAATTATTTTTACTAGTTTTACACAACGGAGTTGTTAATTTTCCTCTACTTCTAGCTTTACACAATATAGTTTGTTTCTCTTATGCCACGTTTCACTGTTTCTCTTATGCCACGACTACACGATCGTCCAACCTCCCAACTCGAACGTTTGGGCGATGGTGTAGAGGGGTAGTTTGCGCGCGTTGGATCAACGTTGGTTCTGATTTTCTATATATATCGGTAGATCGATAGATTTTAGGTAAAATGGTTTGAAGTTCGTAATTGGAATGTTGGCCGATCGTATAGTTGCCCGATTTATAGTCACTATACGATCGCCCAACTTCCCAACTCTGAACCGAGTTCGGGTTGGGACGTTGGGTGATTGTGTGGTCGTAGTTTTACTTAAATCTTTACTAGGTTGATGTTCTTATGACTGAATCTGACTTATGTTTATGTATTGTTCACCCTAACTTATGTTTTGTACTGTCCACCTCTCCCTCGAGAGAGTGGAAATCGTATTCCGTCCCTGCAATCTTCAACAGTCTACCCATATCTGGAACGGATACCAGCTGGACCCTTTGTGCACCTCCTGAAGAGAGATATGGTATTGACTTTTCTCCGTCTCCTCGATCTGGCAGCACGCTCCCGGCTGCCGGTACTCCTTCTATATCCCTAGGGTCTTCGAGTGCGTATTTCACCTTTCTTCCCGGCGACTCGGTTTTAAGGGATGCTCCAGGCTGCTGACGCAATGCTGTTCTAGGGAGAGTGACGGGAACCAAAGACCGCTCTGCGCTGCCTGGGGTCATAGTGATACTCTGTCCTAGATTATTATGTTATTTATACTTTTATTATGTTTTACTTTTAGGCTTGATTAGTGCACTCCCGTATTATATTTTGGATTACACCGGATATTGACAAGAGGAGCCGCTAAGAGTTGTGTCAAATCTGTAAGTATCTGTACTAACCAAACTGAAATGCGTTTGTGACTAACCTTCTATGCGAAAGCTATGCAGGGACACTTGAGAGTTTAAAATCCTTCACAATTTTAACTTGGTTTAATAAAAAAAAAATAGAGTCCTTGACGTCCACCTTGAAGGAGTAATCATAAGTTACTAATACCGGGGTGGGAAAGTGGCTGGTAACTTGAACAGTTCTAAAATAATAAATTTCTGCAATTAAATTCAAAGCTATTATATTAGTTATAAAAAAATAGATAACATGTATGCAGGTAAACACAGCATGGAGATCTCTAGACAATCATAATAATGTACAAGTCGTATGGAATATTCCGCGATATTTTAATATGTCATACGATTAATAATATTTGTATAAAGATTCAACATCAATGGAGCTAATGATAATGCAAGGTGAGAAATGTTATTGAATACATAATAATATTATTGAAGGTCTCTAACTCAGAATAAAAACAGCTCATTAATATAGTAGTTAGCACTTCATAATATTATGTTATTACGGTTATAACGTAATGACAAGTCGCACTGTGCGGCACTTTACTTATTTCGCATGCGTTCGTCGAGTGGAAATCATATGGTTTAACGGGAAAATACTGCATTATCTTCGTGAAAGACTGAGCGATCTTGACTTTCATCAATTTAGGGTTTTTTATCCAGTTAAGATCTTTTCCCTAAAAGTCATGAAATGTAACTAATAAATTCAGTCAATTTAAATAAACCATCAGATGGTGATAGTAATAAGGCCAAAGTGCCGGAGTACTAGTTAGCCAGAACACATGAGGGGTATTTGTATAAGCCCCAGCTAGTTAGAGGATTACGAAAGAATCCGTAAAATCAAAAAAAAAATCAAATCAGACTTTCATCAAAGGTTGCGATCAGCGTGGTTGCACGTGGTACTGTATCTACTACCGCTGTGTGACTGTTTGCAATAAAACAGTGTACAATGTTTCACAGTTTAAAATTAGACTTAAAATTCCTATTGATCATTGAAGTGTATTGTTCTATGACTAAAGGTAGGCTGAGTGTATATTTTGAGAGATTTTTTCATTTAAACTATTGACAGTTGTGTGGGAGTCTATCTTCTCAGCATGTCCCTCTAGAGAAACGGTGCTATGGTTGTTTAGAATAAATTTAATGATGTTTATATTTGAAAATTAAGGCTTCAACGGCCCTCGAGACAAGCGATCAAATTACCCCACCCTTACATAAATACATTTATTTGTCTATCGATTTCCGTGTTTTAATTTCTAATTTATATTCGTCAAATACTTCATTCGCGCGTGAACCAGATAAACTCAGTAACGTGTCATAATAATACAAAAAATACCATAATTATAAAAACCTACTTATATAGATTGAGAAAAATCACAATTAGCAGCACTGAACTTGAAAAGAAGGTTGGTATTTTTTTTTGTGACATTACTACGGAAATTAATTCAAATTCATGGGTTATTTTTCCAATATTTTACTTTACCGACTTCTGTGCTTTAAAATTTATCTTATTATCTCTAATAATTTCGACGAACCATCCATTTCACATGTTTGCTCCTGGTAGAATCCCTTTATAGCACCTTTCCAGACATTGCTTATAAAAAGCTACGAGTTATTTATAAACTTGTCTGTACAATTGGGTTGCGTATTTTGTAATTATGGCGGTTATCGGTTACAAAACGTTGGTTTATTCATCAGTCCCCTTTTTGGTGCCTGCAAACATTGTGTATTTGGTTTATTAGTCAAATGTAGGTATGTCGAATAAATTAATTCCCTTTTCTTTTCACTTCGATTTGACAACTTCAATGTTTTCAGAATCGCTCTGGTGTAAGATCACCATTAAGAATTTAAATGTTATTTGAAATAACTACGTCGTGTTTAGTAACCAGATCTAAATAATCAGGTGCTTCCCAACCTTCATCTTCTCTATCTTCTCCCCCCCCCCCTTAGCCACACTACAAACCCCATGTAAATGGGAATGCCCATAGTCCTACTGCCTACTGACTCCGGGCATCTCCAACACCTGTCTCGCTGCAGTACCTTTACATTTAGTGAACCCTAGGGCGCTATTCCCGTTCTTTTTAAGGAATATTCTTTACGTTTTTCCTTAGGGTTAAAGACATCTTGATTAACTGCGGAATTCCGGAGAGACATAGTAAAAAGATCCTAAATAGATTATCAAGAGATTATTTGAAAACACAAATTGACGAAATATCTTCAAGTGACATAAGATTTTGAACTAAAACTTTTAAAAACAAATTACATTATATTATAATTAATTTAAATTTTATTTTTAAATATCATAAATAAGCCTTTTAATGAAGAATCACGTTTTATAAAAAGGTACCTACCTCATTAGATAGTAATGACCTTTTTTTGTCTATAGTTCTAAAAGTGACATTTGAATTTGTGCCGACCGAACAGATGGGTCATTCCATTTATTTTAAAAACTCGGTTCCAACTCCCCGAGTTTAGCCACATGGACTCGATTCCTCGGACTCGGTCTTTATTCCTTTCGGTCCGCATAGGTCCGCCGTTCCGGAATCAAAAATCGTTCATATTACACTAATGAATGACATGGGCGCCTTTCGTTTCTGACTCCAATCCAAAACCTTTGCCGTTCCTTGAGTGTGAATTAGAAACGAGTGAATCCGGATTTGCGAACTCGGAGTGAGTCCACAGCCTTCCGAATCGAATTCATTGGACTCGACCGGTCGTACCTACTCTATTCAATGCCGCGCTTCACGTGAATTGTCAGCTGTAATTGTAAGCTGCGTTTTTTCGTTGAACTGCTTCGGAGCATTGACGACTGAACCACGGCTTTGAGCCTACACCAGTTTCTTTAACGGTTGATTGAATGAAGTTATCCATCGTAGATGAGATGACTTCACCAATTTTCTGAGCACATCTGGAAGGATCCGAAGTCTGAAAACAGACAGCTATCCATGGGAAAGCATCAAAGTGCGCCCGCAGACCGAACCAATCTGCTGACCTATAGTGCCACATTTTTCTTCAGCCTCTCGATTGGCCGTCTGAAGCTAATAGGGATTGATGTCATCACCAAGCAATGGTGGGACGATCCTAAAGGCGCTGTGACATCAATCCCATAACCACTTGGCTCGGTAGTTAAAAAAAATAGGTCTAACAGATTTGAGCGGTGAGTCTGGACATCAGGAATCCTCGTAGGCTCCTGAACCAGTTGCTCCAACCCATGGCAAAGGGCAAAGAATTCCTCCTGTTGGCCATCCGAGTTTGTTGAACATGAGAACTTATACCATGGTTCATTATGAACCTTGGAGTCCTCCAGAACAACAAACTCGGCCGAAGGGTAGCGGGGTAAGAGGTCATTAATAGTTTTGCTCAAATGTTTAAATAGCTCGGATGTGTCTGATTCGCTGAGGTTTGGTGAGCGGTATAAACACGCATAAAATCTTACCGAACTGGCAAGACTGACGCGCACCCACATTATGTCAAATCTGGAATTATCCAGACTCAACAGTCGCATACAGTTGACGTCAGCTCGGATACGAATATGTATCTTAGTTCATAGCTTAGTATACTGCCCCGAAGAAGCTACGGCAGTAGCGAAACCCGGTCGAAAAAGTATATAACAAATAAAACCGATGTAAACAAAGTGATTGTTTTATTAAAAAAATATATACATACTACTTCCGTTGCGTGCAACGAGCAATACGCCAGTTAATTTAATTTGTGAAGAAATATGCACATTTTTTAATGATTATGTATTTTTTAAGGGATCTGATTTATCAAACACTTCTTAACTCTCCTCCATCTTCTCTTTCCACCCCACACTGATCATCGATAATAATTGGAGGTGTCATAATCATATTCTTCGATGTATTCCGCTTCCGAAAAAAAAGAAGCTTTTACTTACTTACCGGTCTGAATCAAAAAATATTTTTTTCTCCATATATAAAAATGAATGTTGGTCTGTCTGTCTGATTTTTTCGAAAATTACTCGACCGCTTCCGCTGACAATAGCAAAGATTGTTGTTATTAGTGCCGGAAAGGTTTAGAGAGTATGAAAAGCATTGAACCCGCCATGTCGTATTGAGATTAGTCCATAGATATACCACTCTGGTTAGCCACAGATTACATTTTCAAAAGAACAAGGTTTATTTGGGTAGAATATTTTAAATGCAGAAAAAACAAGTAGTTACCTACTTAAGAAGTTTATTATTTAGATATAATATGAAATAAATTTTTCAAAGGAATATTTCTTTATTTGTTTGATTAGATATAGTAATATTCGTCACAGGGCATAAATTTCGCTGTAAAAGCAATTATGGTACCCAAACGACAAGTAATAATTCACAAGTTCACAACTTTATTCCAAAAAAAAAAAAAACTCGAGCAAGGTCGGTAACACATCAGCTAGTTTTTTTTATAAATAAAACAATGTTTAAATACACACCATTTTATTGTTTGCATTAAATTAACGAAAAGTTTATTTTCAAGTTGGTATCATTTAGGTATAACAATTCTTTCAAATAATACAATGTAGTCAGAATGTTTAAATAACACAATTAAAATGTCTATTACACTCTAGATATAATAAAGTGGATAGGCGGGTATCGATATATTTACAATGATTAGACATAGTTTTAAAAAAATCATTTAGAAGGGAATTAATCGGAATCAATAACAATGTGAATCAATCATTTTAGTAGCAGGTTAACCCAATTATATTAGTTCAAATGATCTGCCTCCAATATTGGGTAGGTACCAGGCCACATTATTACGTAAATATTTTCTGATTCAGCCATTCATAATGTTACGGCTCGACCCATGACAATGTTTTGAATTTCTAGAATAGGGAATTGGGCAGTCACTGCGGTCAGTGTCACGTGAGAAGCATAGATCACACCAATACCATCTGCATTTTTATAATACCAGGCTTTCTGGCCCAGAAACTGAAAGTAAGATGGACGACGACATTTGCTCAACTATAAATTTTACTCAGTGGAGTATAATTATTTTCTTAGGTCATTTTTCTTGTTATTATGGAGCAAATTATGTACCTGGTCCTTGTTCTTTTTAATAAAAACCCTTCACATTTTTGTACACAATATTGCATTTTGAACAAAAAATGTGATTTAAGTGGGTAAATTATTAAATTTATTGATTTAAAAAATGAAGAAAAAATCTGTCGGAGTGAAACAAGACTCCGTTCTGTATATAGTTTAAAATAAATGAATTTCGAATAAGATGTTTTTATCTCTCCCGCCAGAGGCGCTGATAGTATGCTGGCTTAATACAGGTTTCTATGACATATTGTAGAAACAACACTGTGAGAGTTTTTACCTTGGATTGAATTGAAAAAGTTGATAGAAATTAGAAATGAAAAGATTTCTGCAAACGGACATAGCATCAGCGGGCGCAGAAGTGTAAGCTACAAATGCCATCGAGTAAGCTTCTCCCGTTCGTGGGGGTGAAAGTCAAAAGGCAACTTCGTATTTTTTTATTGTGATCAAGCAATATTTGATTATCATTTTAATTTACAAATAAATCATATCAGTGAATTAGAATTCCAAAGCAAGCTAAAACGTAGCACATTTAAGATAGTGATTAATATAAAGTGTTTTTTAGGTAGGTACTTTTAATTTATCAAATTTAACTACCAACTTATTTTAAAAATATATCGTTTTAAGTCAGGCAAGAGTATGTTTCATTATTAGAGAGATCACGCACACAAAACATTCAAATAATGTATATTTGTTTTATAAATCATTTTCAATGACAGTGTTTCATAGAATAATTCAGCAAAAAGTGCAAATATAATTAATGTTTTTTTACAATGTTCTGAAAAATTATGGGATCTATACAGTTTTATATTAACGCGATTGACGACACTAGTCTTATTCTGTGTAGGTGAGTAGAAAATTGCAGAATTTTTTAAATGAAAACACATTGTATTATTCTGTATGGGGGTACAGTTAGCCTACTAATAAAATTAAACATATTTATTTACAAAACAACAAACGGAAAATGTAGTACTTTCAAGATTTTATCATTTATGGCTTTACCCGGAGGTAAATGATACCTAGTAATAATAACAGTCGCGTCACTGAAATAAAAACGCTTGTAGGTAGGTAACAAATAAGTCGTTGCAAATTGATTAAACAAAAGTTTCGGTGGGAGTCAATATCGTTAAATATTTTATTGATGTGTAAAAATGGCTTTGGCAAATAATCATGAGCTGACGACACTTATGGAGTAGGTGACTTCAGATATCAGATGGGTGAGAACCGCAAAGAATCGGCAAAACTGGAAGACAATTGAGGGAGGCTTTTGTCCTAAACTGAACGCCAGATGGCTAATGAAGATTGAAAAAAAATAGCCTCTTATGTTTGTATAAAAAAATATAGAAAACTTCTTCTCAAAAGAAGAAGAGAAAAATTGAAGAGAACACTTTCCCTCTGCTTTCAGAGAAAATCGATGGAATCGGTAGATGGCAACTGTAGTTGGCTAGGAAACTTTCGGAATTGAACTGAAATGGATACCCCTTGCATATGAACTTAAAAGTGTTTTATTTGGGGTCCTATCGATTCAAGCGATAAGTCCTCCAATCATTTCACAGGTTTCATAGAATATGTAGGTAGAACTAAACATGGGAATATGTTAGATTTGTCAGAACATCGAACATAAATCAGCTGGCCAAGCTAATACTAAGAAATTTATAATTTAAAAATAATGACAGTTAGACAGGTAAGACAAGATTGATCTACAGTTCTATAAGCATTAAAACAAACAAGTCAAATATATATAGATACATACATATTTCAAATATAAATAAAATCAAATTTTATTTTAATTATTTACAGTTCTTAACTTAGTTTCTAATTATAAATTAGAGAATATTCAGAACATTTATTTTCAGGTAAATAATTTAAGGGTTATTTGAAAAACAAACTTTAAAAGTATATTGACCCAAATGGCAATAATGTATCTTTCCGTATTAAGCTTCCATAATCTCTTTAAACCTTTTGTAAGCATAAATAATATGGTAAATAGACTTAAAGTGCTTGCTTAAAATTTAGAAATCACAAATAACTTAAATTATACATAGGTATCGAATGTATAAATATCACACAAAATTATAATTAAATTTCCTTTGGTCATTCACAAACTTCCTTTAGATACCAGGGGTCGGATGAAAAATGAGCCTAGTGTAGTAAATGTCAACAGATTTTATTTTATTTTTACGTTCTAGGCACCCAACGCGTGCACACCTTTATGATGGTTAAACGATTATGGAGGATCACCTATCTCCGTAGGAATGTTCACTTTATTGGCTGTCCGCTCGGTACACACTTTCAGATGTGCGAGAACGATTATCATAGCTATTTATGTTTTACTGAGATACTTTTTATATTTTTTAATTATGTGATACCATACAAGAGTCAACTGCTCCCAATCGTAGGGAGCCAGTGCGACTATGGCATCCCCAATTGGGGTATCTTGTGAGGCGGAAGGTATTGAATAAATAAGGATGAGAAGTACCTATTCAGATCTGGCCACCAAACACGACTAAAGCCATTTCAAGCAATGTTTTGATTACGAAAGGTGATCTTTCCACCAGAGCGATACTGATTGTATCTTCTATCACTCTTGAATGTGTCGCTAATATAATACATATTATTTTTAATTAATAAATTGAGAAAAAACACAGTTTATTCAAATAAAATTTACTTGTACACCCCAGGATTTGAACCCGCGGCCTCCGGATTCATAGTCAAGGATCGTAACCACTCAACTACGGTGACCACAGCCGATATTGTGGGCGGTGATCAGAATCTTAAATGGACTGTCTTCCTTGTTTATACAATTAAGTCCATCTTTGAACTGTCCCATAAGATAGAAAAAGACTCACCATAGACACCGTTCAATTCAGAAATGAATGTCCATTGCTCGCATCCCTTTCTTTGCAAAATATTTTATCACTGAGCAGTACACAAATTTAGGCACTTCAACTGGAACGTGCGCCACGTTCACTGTGGATGTTTTTGATCAGTTATATCAGCGATGAATAAAACGCATTAGAGATTACATTGAAAAACCAACTAAAATAATAATTGAAATGTGTTGGCATTTATTACCGTAGACTTTTCACTAAACCACCCCTCATGAATCTTTAAAATAACACTATTATAATATGATTAATTTCATTTTTCGAGCCCTTTGGTGTAATTGACTCAAGCATTTAAATATTAAATATACATTTATAAAATTTAATATAATTTACAACGAAGCATAACATTATTCTTTTTAGTCGACGAATGCTGAATTGGTGAGTTCTTTGGTTAGATTTTTGTATCTTTTCAGACATGACACAAAGGGGTAGGAATTGGTATGCGTGTAATGTATATTAAATCTATACAAACAATTTATTAATTTGCATCATAGATCTATGTTTCGGTATAATCCAGCAATAATCTTCTTATTTTATAACATTCAGAATTGTATTGTAATGTGCTATATATTTTTAATTAAAAACAAATCGTAGAATAAGGTAAGGACCTACTTAACATCTGTTTAGCGACTCCGATTTATCTATGGTTGAGAGGGCGAGTGGCGCCTCTGGGCGATTGAAATTGAAAATGGAATCTCTCCGCTCAGTTTGGGTGGGAATTTGCGGTTTGTGGAAGATGGCGGCCGCGAGAATGACAGCTGCTGACAAGATGGCGGCTGTCAGACTTGGAGGGGATTGAAGGCTTGCGGAAGAGGAGACGTCGTAGGGCTGCAGGCGGTGAGTCTGACACCTCAGGGGAGTGGAGGGCACGGACAGTCCGGCGGCATTGCGGGACATCACTCTGATGACGTAAGGCGTATTGTGGTGGAGACCAGTGAGGATGTAAGTAGCGCCTGTAAATAAATAAAAAAATAATTAAAAAAAATAAATTTGGCGTGGGTGTATTCGAAACATTTTCGTAATCGAATTGCATGGAGATTTTGCCTAAAAACGGTTCACCGATAATTGATCCCCGTCAATTGATCCCCCGGATAGATTTCCGTTGATCCCAAATTATCAAAATATTGCCCTCGTATTAAATTACATATAATTCCAGAAAAATAAGAATGTTTAATATTACTAATTTTAGAAATTGTGATAAACCATTTTTTATTTATTCTTTGAATATTTTAGTTCAATTTTTAACGGAAATGTTATTTAATTTTTAACGTAATTTTATTTTATTTTTAACTTGCAATACGGTTTAAATAATTATACAACCATTATTTATTTAATTTACACAATCATTTAAAAATAAAATTAGGCTTGAAAACATTTAAACACCCTAAATTAGCTGGAATTATGTCGCAAGAGGGTAATATTTTTATAAATTTTCTCCGACCCTACTCAATAAGATTTAATCAATTATTCACAAAAAGATTTAACACAATCAAACACAAGTCACTCATCTCACTAGGAAAGTCCTGTGCTGAGATGAGCAGCATTTCAATTTAGTCAAATAATATTAACCTACATACGAAAACCAAAACCAATTATTATACGAATAACAAAAAACAAAAAACAAAACACCAAATATATTTAAACAACGATTTTTACAGTAAGTTGGGCAGTAGTTCATAGCTGACAACAATAACAATTTCACCGTAAATCAAATATCACAAAGTATCTGCGGTGGCTCCAATCAGCCCTAATCAGACCATGACAAAAGGGATAGCATGTATAATAATTATTTACATGAAATATTCATAAGTAAATAATTATATGTAAATGGTAATAAGTAAATAATTATAGGTTATTAATGACAACTAAATAATGACAAGTAAATATAAATAGGTCAATGGTAATAAGTAAATAGTAGTAAGTAAATAGTATTGAGTAAATAAAAAAAAATACGAATAAGTAAATAATAATAGGTAAATTTCATAAACAAAAATAAGTAAATAATAATAGGTAAATAATAATAGGTAAATAATAGTAACTAAATTATGATGATTTATTCATTAAAATTTAGTAGATTATGTTAAAAGTAAGTAAATTATGATAAGTAAATAATACTAAGTCAATAATGATAGGTAAATAATAATAAGTAAATTATGATAAGTAAAATATAAAAAGTAAATAATAATAAGTCAATAATGATAAGTAAATAATAACGGGTAAATAAAAGAAAGCAATCAATTAGAAGTAAATAATAAAATAAGAGTCATTAAATTAACTAAATAATTAGTTAATTTAGTACCTAATAAGAAGTAAATTTTGTAGACATTGATAAGTAAATAATAATTATGAAAATATCGATGATACATAAGGTTTCAACACTGATTATGACGCAAGGGATAACATGGATAAAGCGAAATCACCACTTTCAGTTAACAAAGATTTCTTTTTACCATTTTATTAAATAAATATAACGCAACTATAGTTTTTTTTGTTATCACTAAGCCTATTACATAGCAAAGGAGCTATACAAGAAAAAATCATTTGTCCAAATGACGTTCTGGTATTGCAATATACTCGTATAGTTTTATGACATTCACGGATGCTGGCTTATACGAAAATAAATACTTAAAGAAACTATGGGGGATCAAATGTCCGGGGATCAATTATCCGGGCATCAATGGTCAGGGAATCTCTTATATTTTCCTATATGAAAAAAACGGCGCTAGATTTTTGCTCCCTAAGAATTTCTTGAGCACTAACGTATTTAAGGCGATGGGTTGGTTCTCGATCTTCTAAATCATGTTTTTTAGATGGAAAATTTGGTCCCTTAAACATATTCGAAGTAGGCATCTCCAATCTAAAGTTGCCCTTTTTTGGTCCGCAAAAAAATAGTATGTTAGGTGTGTAAAAATGTTTCTAGGATTTCCACTTATCAAAAATTTATACAGTTTTGTAAAATTTGTACAATATGAAAAAAAAAATGTTACCGAGAGTTTAACCGAGCCTTTGTATTCAGCCCCAAAATAAGATATATTACGCTTTTTATTATAATGTTTGAATATTGCGAACTTTTAATATTTGATATGTTTTGGTAAATCATTACGGCTAGTCTTACGCATATGTAATAACCTGGCGACCGGATATATCAACACACGTATTAATCAGCACACTTTTTAAAGGTGATGTAAAGGCCGAAAATGATATCCTTAAGAAACGTCACTGATAAACAGCCTACTGACTTTCTTCCGCCTACTTATTATTACTAGCGATAAAGGGACGACAAGTGTATACAATCATTCTATTTTAATATTCGTACTTTTACACATACTAAAACGATTTTTTTTTATTTCACTGGAATTTTCTTTTCTGAAATCAAATAACAAATTTAAACATACGTTCAGAATACTTGAAGTCACTGATCAAATAATACATGAAGGTGCCCTAACCCGCAACGGGAAGGAACCAAACCAAGAGGGGCGGGGAGACAGCTAGGCATGCCGCCAATTTAAGTAAAACGGGAGCTAAGTAAAAAGGTTCGTCGTATTTACAAAAACCGAATAGAGTATTTAGTTTGACCCTTTTTATAAATGTTTTGTAATTTGATTACCGCAGTCATCAAATCACGCAAAACAAACGTGGACGGCAGTGACCCAAAGCTGGTGCAAAAATGGATGTCACTTGACCTTTGCCTCTAGCCGTCGAAGTTGTATTTGGGGCAAGTCTATTAATTCTGACGTCAGTGAATGCTACAGCAGTTTTATGAAACACGCAGAGATCTTAATCATAAATGTCTATGAAATATTTGCTGAAAGCAGAAGTTGTACCCCGCTGTTTTATCAACTTAAGAGATAAAAAACATACTTCATAGACCGTGAAGGAAATTGAGGACGTGATTCCCAGACTTTTTTGTTCTTTTGCTGCCTTGAACCTATAAACTCTACATAGACATATTTTATCAGTCCACTCGTGCTATTATGATATACGAGCATATTGAAACTAGAAGCAAAACGAGTGACGAATACATTTTAGAAACTGCCGGGAATCGAACAGGAGACTCTATGTTTCTTCGAATTCTTCTTCATAAGTTGCGCTCATCTTTCAAATATATTTAACTTCTTTTTTTGTTGTTGTATTTCTTCGCCATTAACTATGTAACAATTTCCAGATATTTTGTTCGAATCCGCTGTGTACTTTTATTACTTAATGAAATACATACGTGTCATTCATTCACTAGCGTTTTTAAAACTGACTTAAATTAAACGAGTACAGAAATAATTAGATATTATTAGGTAAGGATAGTGAGAGTGGTGATTTAGGGTAGAGGGGAACGGTTGGAGGAGTCAAAATAACAAGGAAACATTTTTAACAAAGGTGGTTTACAGGGTGCTATTATTTTGTTCACTTTAAAGTTTCCAATGCTCACAATTTAAAATACGTATTAATATTTGAATATTTAAACTTAGATTTTTCTTTATTGAAGCTATGGTCTGTCTCTAATAAATGATTAGCAAAATGATTAGAGACAGGCCAAAGCTTCAATAAAGAAACAACTCAGCATTCAAATAGTAATTAACATTCAAATAGTAATTAAGGATGGAAAAGAGTGATACAGAGGCCAGTAGATTATTCTACAGCTGAGCTGTTGAACACTAGAACGAGTTGTAGAAGCGATTCGTTCTCATGGGATAAATATCAACCGTGTGCCAATGTTGGGTGCGCGTTTGGCGTGTTTTCCGACTGCGCACCGGTGCCGAAGGGAATAACTAATAAGAACGAACTGCGATATTTTCAGGTAATTTTCGAGAAAATCGAGGACAGACAGACAAAAATTCATTTACATATATAGATATAGGTCACTCTGTGAGTAATTTTTAATAACCGGAATATTATTTACCAACTATTAACAACATTACATATATATAGTAGATAGTTCGCTCTTTAATTCATATAATTTTCGCTTAGTAACTAAAACATTTTAAAGATCATACAATAAAAATAATATTGTGCCACCCGAAACACAATCGTGTGTTTTTTTAATACTAAATACGCGTTCGGTCTTATTAGCTGAGCGTTTTCCGCGGAGATAAAAAAAGTGTAAATAATAATACGGAATACGGCTCAGATATGTAATATTTATTTTCCTGTGCACATTAATTTGCTGACGTTCATCTCACCAGACATAATAATATTACGTATTCTCCGCTGGAGTGTAGCTTGATGTGTAGCGGATGAAAAATGGTAATTTTTTCCCTTGTGATTGTCTGAGCTCATCGGAACATTGCGAACGCCTGGGGAGCTCGTAATGCAATATTCAGGGCACAGTATTCACGGAGTTCAGCAAAACCTCCGTATAATAAAAGTAATAATTATAATATTTGTTTATTTGAAACACACATTATTTAACATCATCATTTAAGAAAGCTTTAACTGCAAACAGGATCAAATCCCATTTTAGGACAGTCAAATTGACAAGTTTAGTTCATATTAAGTGCCATTTAGAAGGGAAAAAAGCTAGTTTTGACATAGAAAAAAGTATAATAATTAAGTATAAAGAGGTTATGTATATGTGTTTGATAGGCGCTGGTTGGTGTTATGAGGAAAAAAATGGGGTAAAATTGAGTACTAAAAAAATAAATATTATTGAGTAATATTGATAGGGTTTAAATACGTATCACTCAGATTTATGATCCGACGACGAAACGCAGGGATACAGCCCGAAGAGGATACAGCAAATAGTTAATAACTATATTTATATATATTATAAATATATTTTATTCAGTAAGTAACGTTAGGAAGGAATTGTAGGAAGACTCCACAAGGTAAAATTATATGTGCCTATAAAAACTATGAAACTAATTTATTTGTCTCTAGCAGAATCGACTGTAAGGTATGGTATAACTTCTTGGGGACACTCCTGTAAGACCAACATAAAACATTTACAGCTGATTCAAAACGCCATGGTAAAATTGTTAGTAAGTAAAACAGTTTTTACGCAAAGGCGAGACATTGATATCATGTACAAATCAATTAATGTATTACCTGTTCGTGGTCTTTTGTGGCATAAAATTCTACTGCAACATATATCTGAAAGTCCGTATAAGGCAGTGGTGGATCATGTACACAATACACGTTTCACACAAAATATAGGAATGATAGTGCCAATATTTCAAAATAAATATGGTCAACGAACCCTTGAATACATTGTACCATTTATATTTAACAAATTGCCGTACGAATTTAAAAACAATTGTCCTATGATGAAATTCTCACTGATGTTAAAGTGTTGGCTTTTGGAAAGTAACCTTGTGTATTGATGGTAACAAATATGACGGTCTCCTTGGTTGTATAGCTCCTAGATATCTGGTGTATTTACTGTTACGGTGTTACTATTATATTTAAGTATATCCTCATTGTAACCAACCTGTACTGCTGTTTTATGTATATATGTATATTTAAAAAAAAATTTATTTCTTAATTTATTTAATACTTACAGATGCTTTGATATTTCTGATATTTACGTAATAGTTATATTTTTGTAATATTAATGTTTTTATAATGTTGATATTTTTAAAAGTATTGATGTTTTTATAATATTGATATTTTTATAATATTGATACTTTTATAATATTGGTACTTTTATAATTTTGATATTTTTAATGATATTGACATTTTTATAATATTATTTAAATCGTTGTTATAAAATTGGACTCTAGTATCTCAATAACAAATCTGTAATGCTTTTACCATTATTTTTTCTCTTTAATTTTTTTTTTCAACTTATGTACAGCACGGGCCTAAATATAATAATTTTGCCCTACATTTGTATGATGATTGTAATTTATCGTTGTATTATATTATATTGTTGAAATAAACTCCTGCTGACAAGCTACTTGCAGTGGCTTAGCGGGGATAAGTTCCCACTGTATATAATTAATATTATACAATAAGAAAAATAAAAAAGTAAGTTGTTTATAACCAAATGCTTGTCCCTTTTCCAATCTTTGGTTAGGGTTTTTAATCCAGTTAAGATCTTTTCCCAAAGAGCACAAATAATACCTGCATATATTATGGATAAAGAAATATTTTTACATATTATTTATTGTGCGTAATATTTTATGGTCTAAAATGGCTTTATGGTGTATTGCAGTCACAATTTAATATTAATAAATCGTATTATTCTATATATCTTTCTCTCTGTTATACAAAGAGGAATGTCTAGGGCGGGCGGTGTTTTATTTTATATACAAATCTACAGTTTAATTTTTAGCATGATGAAATTTTGCATATTTGACTTTTGAAACAAGAGGAAGTGTCTATGCACATCTTCATGGGAGTGGGGTTAGAGATAGGGGTAGAGATAGGGGTAGGGGTAACACATCACAACCTCAAAACTTTCCTCCAAACCATTAATACCCCCCGACAACGCCGGGTTTCAGCTATATACATATAAAGAAGAGTGTTTCGAGCGGTGTTTTTTTTGTCTAAAATTTTGTACACTTGACCATTAAAACAAGAAGCTTTCTTCTGCGTAAGAATGCAAAAATCCACCCCCATTCCCCTTTCCCACCCCTTATCGCAGAATATTGGTACGTCTCGATGAAATTTCGCACACTTGACGTTCAAAATAAGAGGAAAATAACTGAGTAGGGGTAGGGTTAGGGGTAACATATCACATCTTCAATACTTTTCTCCAAACCATTAATAGCCTTGAGCAACGCCGGCTACTTTAACTAGTGAAATATACTTGTGCATATTATAGACAACTAGGTAATCAGTTATGAAGTGTCACGTCATAAGAGTATTTTGAAAAATCGCGGAGACTGACGGAGATGGAAACATGAGAACAATATTTAACGCATAAGCGAATAGATGAATAAGTCGGGGATGCCTCATAAAGACATGGTATGATCAAGTGAATCAATTATTCCAAAATATGTAGAGGTCTACCTTCTCTTCGAGTTCTTCACGAGACCCTCTTCCACCACAATTTTATTGATATGATCTTTTTCAAGAAACTAATTTCTCTCAGCTAGCCAAATGCTTTCCAAACCTCCCCTTCCTCACCTCTTTCTTTTTTTTTTAAATATTTTATCTAATAACAAATTAGAATGAAAAATGACGATTAATTTTATTAGAAAGAAGGTCAATAATTACGAAAATTAAAAGTAGATTAAAACTAATGCACTCCTTACTCGGTATGTTTTAAAAATAAACTAAACCATATTTTTCTAATCCGCATTTAAAAAAACAATAAAGTTAGTGTCTCTGAAAAAACGGATCTACCTATTTCTCTATTCCTTTAAAAAAATATTATAAAGAAAAAAACTTTAAACTTTTTTTAAAAAGACTTTTTACAGAATATACAATATGTTAATTTTTTTGTAAAGCACACCTAGGACAGTCCGAAGAAGATCGTACTTCTTATTTGATTTTGATAAATGGCCTATGTAAATTTTAAGAACATGTTATAAATGGTTTTCTCTTCAAAAACATTATGTCTATTGTATTGGTTTATATTTATACTTTATGTTTTTACAAGTTATTACACTTCATATTTGTACAAGTTTTTTTTTTTACATAATATTTTTAACATTTTATATTTTCACAAGTTATTACACTTCATATTTGTACAAGTTTTTTTTTTACATAATATTTTTAACATTTTATATTTTATTAATAGTTTTTGTGTTTAATTCGTAGAACTCCATTAATTTTTTTTTTTTAAATTTAATGTAAATCAAATTTAATAATGTTATTACCATACTTGCATACTTGCAGAACTTAATAATAACATTATTAAATTTGATTTACATTAAATTAATTAATTTATTTATTTATATTTTCACAAGTTTTTACACTTCATATTTCTATAAGTTGTCATACTTCATATTTCTACAAGTTGTCATACTTCATATTTTTACAAGTTTTTATACTTTATATTTTTAAGAGTTTTTTTACTTTATATTTCTATAAGTTGTCGTACTTCATATTTTTCCTTTTTATCCATTATATTTTTAAGAGTTTTTATACTTTATATTTTTAAAAGTTGTTATACTTTTTTATTTTAATAAGTTTCTATGTATTATATATATTTAATATTTTATGCCCTTTTATATTTTATATATTTTATCTTATTTACTTTTTATACGTTTTTATACTTTTCCATAGGTACTGTATACATTTTTATATTTTTTAATTGTTTCTTTTACATCGATTAAACTTGTATTTTCTATTTCTTTGTTATTGTCGTATTTATACTTTTCTTACCTTTATATTAATGGCAGATGTTGTGTCGTACATATATATAAACAAATAAAAAAGAAATCACTTTAAAATATCATGATTGTCTCGAAATAATTAATAATCTCTCCCCGACATTCCTCTCCCCTTAATCTTTAGACACATCAGTTCCGCACATTGTGCGCTGTGGAGTTAGTTCAAAGACAACTTTCGCAATTTCTTCAAACAAGCATAACATGAATTGAAAGCCTGAACCAGCGTGATCATACACCCCTAGCTGCTTGCTACTCGTTGCTTACTTCACTTAGCCGAGTGAGTGATTCCAAACTTCTGTATCTAATCCAAATACACACTGGGAATTAAAACTGTACAATTATTTTGAACAATGAGGAAATTAAGTAAACAAATGTGCTGTGTGTAAATCTAATGTAAAACATAAATTAATATTTTTGCTTCAATAATCCCCCAAACGATGACCAACTGAGAAAGATGTCTTTTAAATTTAATACGAATACCGCATAAAAGTCGCAACTGCTCTCGACTGTCCGAAACCGGTGGGACTGTAGCATCCCCGATATGAAGCTGAAGGGAGAGGGCAATTAATTTCGCAAATTTCCATGTGTGTAGGCGAGGTTAATATATAGGGTATTAAGGGACGTATTCACAGAGAAAATAATACATAGAGATGTTCTAAAACGTATGGGAAATAAACTGAAATAAGGGGGGCGAACTAGGTGTACCGTCGATTTGAGTAAAAAAAATCGGCTTGTTTTCAAAAACCGAATATTTTGTTAGAATATTTAGTTTGACCCTTTTTATAAATCTTTTCAAAATTCAAATGAAATTTTTGTCTTTGATGATTTTTTTGGTTTAATTTTTTGATATTTTTTTTAAAATCGAATAATTGAAAAAATTCTCTTGTCGTCACTGATAATTCGGCCGAGTGACCGCTCAATGGCTCGCCCCGATCCTAACTGTTCAATATATATTACATAATTATGTTTTTAAGAGAAAAAAAATCACTGGAGAACAAAATGACATTTACACTTTCTACTCCAAATTAGCCCTGGAATCACTGGTTAAAGTAAGTCAGATACGTCTCTTAACGCCCTGTATAGATTCAGTATCTAAAATTTTAAAAGAAATATAGGTTTAATTAGTTTTAGATTTTAGTCTCCATTATTCACTATCACGCATTAAAGCATCACTCCGTTGCTATATTCCAGTATACTCGTATTACCAACGTCATGCACCTTGAGAGTAATTATTAACAATGTACGTGATATAAATTTCTCCAAACATCTGGACCTATATTGTGTATTATTTTGTTAAATTTTATTTGACCTGTGATTGACAGATAGCCAGAGAATTAATTTGAAGGACGTTGACTTTTTATGACTGTTGTTTATTAACGCCACTGGGAGCACGTCCTACATTTCTACAAGGTCGTAGAAAAAGTATCTCTTACTGAACAGTTGATTTTAGATTATACGATAACGGTTACTGTTAAATTGATGGATTCTTATTAACAGTAAAACAACAATTTATTATCTGTGCAGGCAGACGAAAAGGGAACTAGAAACTTCATGTTTTTTTTGATATTCCGCTGTAAGTGTTCGATAGCATTTCGCATTGGATTAAAACCTACCTGAAAAAATTCCCCTAATTGTTAGAATGAATAATACGTACAGTGAAGAAAACCCTTCAGATTTTGGTATCACCCAAGGTACTCTACTAGGACCAGTATTATTTACAATATATGTAAACGACATCTTCCACAATCAATAAACGGCAAAATTATTTCATATGCTGATGACACGGTTTTCATATTAAGTTAAAAAGTTGGGAAAGAGTAAAATTAAAAGCCACCGAGGACATAAACGCAATTAAGATTTTTTTCGATACTAGCCACCATCATTATATAGCGATAAAACCTTTGTTTTTCTATTTGTTATACGAAAGAATGACCTCCCAAAAGATTTTCACGTAATAATTCACGAACATTAAAAATATCTGACAATCAAAACTATTGTCTCAGCTGGTTAAATCAAACATTATTATTGATACAAATCATAAATGGAAGGGCAAAATCTGACATGTTAAAAAAAATAGGAAATTAATGTACACATTTATAAGAATAAGAACCTTTTTGTTAATAAAATACTTGTATTTAATATTTTACTCACTAATTCAATGCACTTGACAAAAAGCCATTATCAGTTATGGGTCAGACAACTACATTTTACGAAAGAAATGCTTTCTTCATCAGGAATACATAGAAGACTAAAAATAATAATGTTAAGAATAGACAAATGATAAACATAGAACATTTTGTTCCATTTTTATCATATGTCGTTACTTGACATTATTACTTTTAGTATTCTATGTATTCCTGATGAAGAAAGCATTGCTTTCGTAAAATGTAGATATCGGTGTATATTAATAAAGTGGTGAATACAAAGTAATTTTTTAATTCATTTATGAATTAAATACATTCAATTTCAATAATATTGAAATAAAAATTATGTTCATGGTTCTCCAGTGTGATGCAAGGAGCATCATTTTTTTTTATAACATAAGTATTAGACATTTATAGACGTCCAACAACTATAGTAAGCGATGTTAATACCAATCTTGGGACGAATTGCAAAAATTAATTAGATTTATGCATTTCAAAAGTACTGATTGGTAACGTATGGAAGACCTACAGTCCCTCGTATCTAGGATTAACGAAGAATGAACTAATGATGAATGTAAGTAGGTTTAAAGTCGCGGTGTTTAAAAGAGAGAGTACGAAAACAGTGTGCAATCTAGTTGTGAATGATGAATACTTCAGGTCGATGAGTTTTTATATTTAGGAAGTATGTTTACGAGGGATAGAAAGACCGATACGTACATTGAAGGAATGGTGAATACAGGAAACTCGGTAGACTGAACAAGGTTGCGTTAGCAAAAAAATGACCAAAGAAGCGAAGCGAGCAGTCCACGATGGAGTGCTGATTCCAACTTTGATGGTATGGTAGTGAGGCATGAAACTGACAAAGGAACGATGAATTATGTAGAAATGAGAAATGAGATCTTTGTGTGGTAAAACCA
Organism: Halesus radiatus; assembly: GCA_022606495.2. Taxonomy (NCBI): domain Eukaryota; kingdom Metazoa; phylum Arthropoda; class Insecta; order Trichoptera; family Limnephilidae; genus Halesus; species Halesus radiatus. The sequence continues at coordinate 27,669 of JAHDVE020009701.1, read as the reverse complement.
TGTATAATCGTTAGAATGCAAGGCTGTTGTAAGCCTAACGAGTGAGATTTAGAAAGGGACGCTTAAATGGATTGGGTATGTAAAGTGAATGAATGAAGAAAGGAGTGTAATGAGAATATTTTACGCGAATGTGAATGGAAGAAGAAGCCGGGGACGCCCGATAAAGACATGCCACGATCAAGTGAATCAAATACTTGAGTCGGGCCATGTCAGAAGTTGGAATAACAGAAGGGAATGCATGAGTGGACGTATGATGGTTTGACGGTCCGTCTTCTCTGCTTACCCCTGCGGAGAAACGGCGTGTTGGTTAGTTAGGAAGTATTTCAATTGTGTTTACAATTGAACCCGATTTGTTCGTAATTTGAATCAACATGACTAAAATAGGTGTTGATAACGTATTTACGCATATTTGGTAGGTACTCTATTTAGTTGGGTACCTACTCATACATACTAGTGACGAGATTTTTAATCTACCGCCTGCTCAGAGTCCGCAGCACTATCATTGTGGCGTGTGGAAAATAAATTGATTGCATAAATATCCATAATATCTATAAAATGAAGAAATGCACTTGTAAATTGCTTAGCTAGGATAGCCAGTTAGTGCTTACCTAACGTCACTTATAGAATAAGTAAAAAATAAAAAGAAATAGAATATATCACGCATGGGTGTGCAAATACGTCCACAGCCCATAACACTGTAAATAACTAAACTTCTAAAAAATAAATAAATGTAATATCTATTAAAAACTTCCTACGCTTTTTAAGGTGTTTTATAAATATTCTCCAGTCCTAAAAATTATAAATATTTAAAATAAATACTAACTCTTGTTATGCAACTGTAAAAATCATGTCATCTCTAAGCTTACTAATAAAAAACTGTGTTCGTGTGAAGCGACCTGCCAGGTAAGTATGTTTTTCTGTATCTGTTTGTAGATAATTAGATAAAGAATAGGAAGTAACATTTGTACAGCGCCCCTGAGGTGATTTTTCATAAAAACGGCGCTATAAAAATCATCCAATTATTATTTTGGGGAAAGTGTTATACAAAATGTGGAAATAAAGTGGAAACTGTTGGAAGCTTAGCGCCTTAGTGATTTTTGCTTCCACATCGTTTACTGTCTTCGATTTTTCATTTTAATGCCCACCGGTGGGGGTCTATGTAAGTCTTTCAGATTGCAGTTCTAATACAAGCTTCAACAAAAGTGAACGGGAACAAACAGGAACGAACGAGTAAACGAAAGGGGTTAATAATGTGTCACGGAAATTCTATACGAAGTTTTAATCAATTCCAAGAAAGCACGTGCAGTTCACGTGGGAATGCACTACAGTTCGTAAGAGGGTTTTCAGTTTATTTTATCAGACGCAAGTTATACTTAATCATTTAAGATGATAGTATTTTATTCTCACAATAAGCAAATACACTGGATTGAAATGCTTAATTAAAGATTTTTGTGCATAGCGCAAAGGGTAACAATTATTTTTATAAACAATAATTATTAGCCTAAAACACGGACATCAGAAGGGTGCAGGTTCGAGTCCTGTCGGCGACATTTATCTTTGCTCGGAAAGGTTTTTTTCAATTTGTATGAGTGTTTCAGGCTAATAATTATTGTTTATAAAAATAATTGTTACCCTTTGCGCTATGCACAAAAATCTTGTCTTAAGTTTTAAAGAACTTTAGTTTATCAATTAATAAGTATTTTATTTAATTCAATATTTTATTTTTTAAAAATAATATGTATTATATTTGCGGCACGTTCCAGATACTTTAAGTATCACCCTGGTGAAATACCACCATTCAAAATCGAAACGTTGATTGATATGGCTTTAGCCGTATTTGGTGACCAACTCTGAATATTAGGTACTTTCTCATCTTCCTCTTTCCAATTATCCTCCTTTCCGCACTACCTTCAACCATACAACATACCCCGATTGGGGATGCTATAGTCACTGTGGCTCCAGACGCTTGGTGGCTGTTGAGGCAGGAAAAAAGTTAACTGAACTGCAAAACCCTCAGAAGGTCGAAGTATCATTCTGGCTGTTAAGCCCTAAAATAATGTAAAAAATGGAAATCTGATATAGAAAACTGGAAGGATATTAGTGGGTAATTACGATAATGCGTGAAACCGTTTTACGCTTCTTCTAAACAAATTTGTTTTTTCCTATAGATCCTTCTTCTGGTGAAGTCTTCGATTGCGTGATTTTTGTCATTCATGTTTTAAAATATTAATTTTGATGTTCGAACAGAGGGCGAGGGATTCTAGTAGTTTGGTGCCTACCTACAATCTTATATTTTATACCTTATTTTAGCAAGCCTTTTTTGAAAATGGAAGTATTTTAACAGTTTTCAATTGACAGTACCTACGTGAACTCTTCATGTATTTAATAATATTATGTTTTAGTTTATGATAACCTCAAGATGTAGGTTAGGTAAAGTTAGGCTAGGTGAGGTTAGGTTATGTTTGGTTAGATGAGTTTAGGTTGGACTAGGCTAGGTTCTGTCGGGTTGACTGAAATGTGCGGGTAATTTAAATTAATAATAATATGTATAATGGAAATATTTAATTGCAGGTTTTTAATTATGATTTAAATTGGGGAATAGTAAAGGAAACTTAATTCAAGCATCAAGTTAGAAACGTAAAAGGATGAATTAGGAATCATAATATAATTTAATCACCTCCGTTGGATGCAGCAGGCAAAACACTAGTAACTTAAGAAAGAGTGTAAACCTCATTGTAATATTTAATCATTAAAAAAGATAATATTAACAAATCTCAATGAAATATGGATAATAAAAAAAGGTTCAATAGTTCAATTGGTAGAGATGTGTCTAAAGAATCTGGGTTCAACTCCCATTTGCGATGTTTCCCTTTTTAATTTCTCTGTCTTTTTCTGTTTTGAGATTTGCTAATATTATCTTACTCGATGATTAAATATTACAACGAGGTTTAGAAGGTTTAATAAGTTATTCAAATAAATCGAATAAAAATATTTTTCAATTTAATTGTCGTGTATTTGTAGCAAATGGTGATAAGCTGAATGGTCCGAAATATCGGGCTATCACCCAAGCGTCATGGGAGCAATACTCTGCTAGCTAAGTCCTCCATTATTGCATCAAGTAATACGAACAAAAAGTTGTCCAAAGAAGCGAAGGTAGCAGTCCACAATATAGTGCTGATACCAACCCTGATGTATGGCAGTGAGGCACCTCTGTGTGTACGATTTTTATAGGGCGCTGAGCCATCACGTGCAGCGCATTCAAAACAATTCCATATTTGATGGAATTTGTATGAAAAACATTCTAATATGAATAGTACGAGTTCCATAACTTTGAGCCCCGGTTGTGGGTCCTAATTATTTATGATTAAAAAAATTTTTTTTTCTCTTTTTTACTACTTACTCAAACACACGATTTTGCATTACTTCCCATTGCATCGCCTTAACAGTCCGATAATTCTTTTCCACTGCATAACCATGTATTGTCGTATCACTCAGCTTTATGAGCCGAGGCCTTCAACTCAGTTAAGATCCCCTCCCATAGAGCACAAACAATGCAACCCAAATTCGTTTAAATTTTTACATATTTACAGTGTTGCGGGCTGTGGACGCATTTGCGCACCGACTTACTGTCAGCAGCCGATTTTCTGCATATATTTTTTTTACTTTAACTACACATAGGTAGTCCCGAGGAAAATAATTACTTTCGGCGAGCATGTTTCACTTATAAAAGTTTATACGAACAGAGGTATAATATTCCGTACTTTTATCAGAGTCCCAATAAATTATACTTCAGCACATTAATAACCCTATACGAGTGGTAAAGCTTGTTTACTGTATTATGTATGGGGAGATCCAAAATGAATGCAAGGTCGGTGCAAGAGATTGAAAGGGATACTTAGATGTTTCAGAAGCGTTGAGCACGTTGACGGAGGGAGATGTCTCGGACGTCCCAGGAAGAAATTGACGAAACGACTTAAAATTTTATATATAACTTGCGTAATGGCTAGTTAATGAGTTGACTAGTGAAATGAACAAAGAATGTATCTGTTGGATCAGGATTTCACAAAAATTATTTGGCAAAAAATGAGCATTTTCCAGGAAAGCGAATGGATGGAAACTGCTGAATAAGTTGTTGTTTCATTTAATTTTGATCGATACTAATTAGTGTTTCTCGTGGAAGTGTTTACTTGCTCCTGAATCTCGAATTTTAACACCATACTTTCAGAAGAGTTAAACTATAAAAAAATAATAGTGGATTTTTGTAATATTTCTTCAATTTTTCGCATTTCCACTTCTTTTGACTTAGTTTTAATTACTCTTTTCGTGTTAGCAAAATTTAATAAGAAATAAATTTTTACAACATTTGCACTGTGAGCTCTGGCATCGTAACATTTATACAACTTTTCCGTCTTGAATCTTAAGACAAACATCATTTACACTATGTTTCCGTCTTGCAATTATTTTCGGATTCCAAAGCGATTTCTTTTTAAGCCTCCGCATTTAGAATTTCCGTGTACACGCTACAAACTTCCTCTAAATAAGTTTTTTTGTACCCACTTAAAAATATATGTAGTCTCTATGCGGATATTTAGTTGAAAAAGTACATTCCGAAAAATATAAATAACACGTGTAGTTCTGTCATTTAATATGAGATAGGTATAGAAAAAATCGCAGTGTTTCTTTAAATGCTACTTTCGCGATTTTTGCTCTATTATGTCGTGTTTTATTAAATATTTTTAAAAGGATTGCTTACGCCCCAAGAGTTATTTATATTAGCACATTCCCTCCCTCTTCCGTATTAAGATTATTTCATTTTCAAACAATGTTCAGTTTCCGCTCAGAGGGTATCGCTGGGTCTTCACCACAAAGCAAAAATAAAACAATACCCTAAATTGTCAAATCTCTGTTTTCCAATAAATAGTTCAATAAGAACAAAAGGGTGTTGAAATCTTCGGCGAAGTCGTATAGTAAAACTAGTATCGTTATAAAACTTTAACAATTTAAAACTTATTTAGGTAGACACTTAATCATATTCATTTCTAGTCCCGTAACTTTACTGTATCGGTTCACCCAATACAGTTCCCAGTTCCAATTCCACATAATTAGGAAGTTTATTATTGTTTGACAGTTTTATATCTCACGTCCGTTACAATGATGTCGCTTTGCTCCGGCCTTTCCCCAACTTGCGCCGCGTTAGTCATCCACATTTATACATTTAAATAGCCCCATAAAGCCATAATGTATTCATGACAGCACCAAGCCGCCATTTACTTTCATCTATTTACTCGCAGCCGCCATCTGTTATTTGCAGAGTTAACCACTGATTTCCGCTAGAATTTTAAACCCCGATTTGCAAAATGGTGATCGCAAAACGTTTCGAGTTATTTTAAAATGTAGAAGCATGTAATGGGTTGTAATAGATTGGGCTATATGAATAAAGCTGTTTTTATAAACAAAAATAGCCACCTTTGTGGATAGATCGCCCTGAATTAATTGAACGAATTTAATTGAGAGTGCCTGACAGACAAAACAGACAAAACCACACACTAAACCTACCTCAATGCAACACCAACTCAAAACAAATATTTTATTCACCGCGCTTCACACATTTTTAACACTTCATACAGTGAGTTCGACTTATTCAACTCAGCTCCTTATAATTTCGGAACTAAAATCAATTAATAACACTCACATAATACATATTACTCTACACAGACTAGATCCTTCCCCCCCCCCTCCCTCCCATCGCCCTAACCTCATAGGCTAACCTTGTAACTTTTCTTTTTTTTATTGAATAATTCAAATACTTAAGTGAAAACCGATTAATAGATCATTTTTTAAATATATTTACCAAACATAATAGCAATTGTAAACTGATGGTTTTCCAAATAATTAAAAAATAATAATAAAAATTACTAATGGACTAATTTTTGAACCATGTGATATGTCACTAATGTCGCCATGAGCTGGCATTGCAAATTGGGGTATGATGTAAGGCTGAAAAGATTGGGAAAGATAATATACCACATATCAAATATACCACACATGCATTATTTATTGAAAAAAAAAAAGTGGAATAAAACACTATTTCATCAAATAAAAAAAATAGTGAACGCCGGGATACGAATCTTCTACCCCCGGACTCATAATACGTAATAATTATTTATATTAACATGCTTTTTTAAAAATATTATACTATTATAAATTCAACGGCAGTTCCCTGTTAGAAATCCGTCAGACAAAATATTTAAATACTTTTATGTTTTCAATGTACAAAATTTTATTAAAAAAGGTTTTATGTAAACTTTGAAAAAATATGTATCTGACTATTCCACTGTCCAACATACTCAACGAGGCCAAAAAGCCAAAATATAATGGTTATTTCCAAATTAAATACATCTTTTGGACTGAGAATCATTTTTCATGCTTCGGAACTATATAATGTCTTACAAAAACAAAATAACAAATTAACAGAAAATAATATTTAAAAAAATAAAACAGTTACTTTGTTAACATCACCTATATTTGCTTTATACTTTTGCCGACCTGGTTTCGCTACTGCCGCAGCTTCTTCAGGGCAGTATACTAATAAACTTCGACGGCCTCCATGGTCGAGGGGTAAGGCTCTCGACTACGAATCCGAAGGTCGCGGGTTCAAATCCTGGCGTGCGCAAGTAAATTTTATTTAATTAATTTGTGTTGTTTCACAATTAATTAATTTAAAAATAATATATAGTATATTTGCGCACGTTCCAGAGTGGAAGATACTCTCAGTATCGCCCTGGTGAAAGACTACCATTCAGAATTGAAACGTTGCTTGAAATGGATTTTAGCCGTGTTTGTGACCAGATCTGAATAGCCAGGTATTTCCCCACCTCCCTCTCCCCTTCTCCTCCCCTCCCCAATACCTTCAGCCTCACAACGTTCCCCCAATACCAGCTCGTCTCACTCCAGACGGTTGGGAGCAGTTGAGACTCTTGTGAGGTATTCATATAAAAAAAAAAAAAAAACTACGAACTCGGCAAAAGTACATAACAAATAAAAGTGGTGTAAAAGTTATTGTTTTATTTTTTAAATTATAATATCACATCACAAAGTTACCGCTTCATATGACAATAAAGAAATTAATGTATTTAAAACTAAAGTCAAAAAATGGCTGAGAGAACTGAGTGATGATCAATTTGGAAATATTATGAAGACAATACAATGCGAGTACGACAACTAGGTATTTAGTACAAAAAAAAAATGCAGGCCGCTCCAGAACAGGAAACCCTAGTGAGGAATACTGTGAATACTTTGACATATTCTTGCACTATATGCATTATACTTACATATTCCTTATAGTTATAATTTATTGAAATTATTAGTTACTAGTCATATTTAACTTTGCTTAAATAGAAATTAATAATTTTTTTTTTTTTGAATAACATTTTGAAGCTTATTTATAAACCTCATTGTGATATATTTTTAATAATTGAAGTATTAACAACTCTCAAAATGATATATGAAACTGAAAAGACACAAAAAAGAAAAAAAAAATATCGTTAGCAACTGGAACACGAACCCAGAACCCGTGGTATATCCGGGACCTTGCGCTCTAATCCAATGAGCTACAGCTACCTCAATCCATATCGTTATTTTTAACGATATCATACTTAAATCTAAGAACTGTTAATATCATCTTCAATTAATTCCCGTACATTTTTGTCCTGCTTTTATCATGACTACAAGATTCTACCCAAATTTATTTGTAATGATGGTGTCTTGGATATACCTATCCGATTTATTTATTTATAAGGGATATCTGTTGAAATTTTCTACAAGTCTAGGATTAATATTCAATCTTTGGAATAACTTATTGAGTTTTTTGTATTTCTTGGATATTAACTATGTAACAATTTCTAGATATTTTGTTTTGAAGAGTTTTATTCACAATGTACATTTGTTTGAATCATTGAAGAAGATAATATTAACACATCCCAAATGAACCACGAAACCGAAAAAACAACAGAAATTAAAAAGATTTCAGTCGTATCTGGGACTCGAACCCAGGACCTCTACCTATCCGGGGTAACCGCTTAACCAACTTAGCTAATGAGACCAGTAAAATTTACGCCATTTACACCGATATCATACTTCATGTTCAAGATTTATTAATATTATCCTCCATTTTTATAAATCCCATATTATTGGCTGCTGTCCTTATGATGATTGCAAAGTTTCATCCAGAACTCAATTGCTTGTACATTTGTTACTTAATTTTATTTATTTTTTACCGTTTTTAACACATCCGTGTCATTCATTGGCGTTCTTAAAACTAAAATTAAGTAACAAATGTACACTGTGAATAAAACTCTTCAAAATATAATAACTTATTGAAGCTTATAAACCTCATTACAATATATTTTTAATAATTGAAGATAATATTAACAACTGTCAAAATGAAACATGAAACCAAAAAGATATAGAAAAGAAAAGGTTACGGTAGCAGCTGGGACCTTATGGTCTATTCAGGACCTCTATATTTTTCTTTTCGGTTTTATATTTATTTTTGAGAGATGTTAATATTGTCTTCAATCATTAAAATAAAATAAAGTTTTATCAATAGTTCGCGGTTGCTTGTTGTTTGATGACTAGGTAAGTAGGTACCAAGTACGGATCACGTGTAAAAATGTAATATCGTAAAATCAGAGGTATATTAACAGGCAGCCTATGGAAAATTGATTTGAAGAACATTAATCACGTTCGAAAAAGAAATAACATTCCTTGTGTTATTTTAAGTAACACATAAATACCCAGCCATAACTACAGAATATTGTAAGGTTGGTAGCGGTTGCCCGTTATGTTGAATAATTCAGTGCGTGCGAGCAATATTAAATTTTGCATAATTGCTAAACCTGCAGAGGTAAACATGAAGCTAATGAGAACCAAAATAATTTATTTAAATGCGTTGCTGGAGTGTGACATTCAAGTAATATTTGGGTGAGCTGTGGATTCTTGGATTACTCCCGACTGTCCAATGTTACCACCGAATATATTACATACTAACTAAGAAGGAATAATGTTGTACCCGGCCTTGCTCGGAGTTATGAATGGTTTGGAGATAAAATTTGAGGCTGTAAATTCTAGTAAACTGGGTGTAATATTAGGGCAAAAATAATATGTTGTTAAGAATAAATATTTATAGAATTACCCCTACTTCTACCCCTACGTCTACCCATACAGCTGCTCCTACAGCTATCCCTGCCTCTACCCTTCAGGTACCCCTACCTATAGCTACCCTTCAGGTACCCCTACCCCTACCCCTACAGCTACTCCTACAACTACTCCTACCCCTACAGCTACCCTTACAGATACACCAAACTCTACCTATACAGCTACCCTTACCCCTACCCCTACCCCTACCCCTTTCACAACATCATTCATTAAACATCCTTATCGGCCTTTACATTTCTCTTAAACATACTTTGCAAATACACAAGCTTATTCACTTGTCTCAATTATGCATGAGTTATCCACACATATTTTATTTAATAAAATTAAACTATGAACTAATTGTTTCGAACTTGGATCGCGGAAAAAAACAATCTAGGATCGGGGTTTTCGAATTAATAGCAGTGAATCGAAATTTGAACGCTTTTTGGTGCTGATGTCGAATGTTCCATTTTGTTCCCAGTATGTTTCGTTTTTTAACAGAAAATTTAACCCGTTGCTCCTTTTTGGTAACATCGCAAATAAAGTTGAAGCATGCCACATTGTTACTGTTAAAATGTAGTTACATTTACTGACTTTTATTTGAATCCGCTGAGACAATGCGTAGTAATGAAACAAAAATACAAATAAACATGTATATATTCTCGAATTTTATATATCGGAGAGCGATAAATCTGCTGACCGAATCGCCAGAAATATGATCTAAACCAAATTGAAAGAGAACAGTTGTCACCAATTTACAAACGAATTGTAAACTCGTAGGCCTTAACTATACTAAGAAACAAAGTATTAACTATACGAAAATTATACGAATATAATATGTGTCTCTTAATACACACACATTTTAACGTGATAAATACACACACATTTTACACAACAATATGATAACATTCATTTACACATCATATAAACACAATGTGGAAAGCAATCCGTTAGCTACGAGGGGGGAAATTTATAAAATTGCATACCAGATGAAATTAAAAAGATAAAAAGCAAGGTGAATTTAAAAAGAAATTCTTCTTTCTGAAATTAAACGTACAAAATAATTAAAATAATTAAATCTATTTGGGTAGCACTGTAGGAATACCACTGAATGGAGTTATTTAATCATGTTTAAGTTTATTTAGATTAAAGCGCACTTGAAGTGAAATAACACAAAACTGCGCTATATAAATGCTTTGTTATTATTTATTATTATAACCATTCAAGTAAAATGAGTGCATACGTAATTTTCTTATGTTTTCTTTTAAGAAATAATTTTTAAAATTGCCAGCGTAAATGATTTTCCATTCCAGAAACATGTGGATATTTGAAATGTTCGATCAATTTCAACAGGAGTAAGAAAAAATTAACTAAATTATGCTTCTATTGGGGTATCTTGTGAGGCTAAAGAGGAATGTGAGGAAGTACTTAGCTATTCAGATCTGCTCACCGAATTTTTTATTTTATTTAAAAAAATTTTTTTAGTATTATTTTATTTTTTTATATTATTTAATTTTTTTATATTATTTTTTATTTTTTATTTTTATTTCTAGTAACTTCTGTAATAGATTCTGAGTGGTGGTCTTTCATTAGGGCGATACTGAAAGTATCTCTCTCTCTGGAACGTGCCGTTGATACACTACATAATATTTAAAAATAAATTAATAAATTGTGAAATGACAGAAATTAACCAATTAAAATTTACTTGCGCACGCCGGGATTTGAACCCGTGACCTCCGGATACATAGCCAAGGATCGTAATCACTAAACCACAGAGGCCTTCAATTATAAAGAACACTTATCTATTATAATTTTTTAAATATACATTCGTAGAGAGATAATAAAACATACCTTCAGCCACTCCCATATCGAGTACAGTTGCGTTGTTCCACAGGTCCTCGGCAATGTCCTCAGTCAGCTCAGTGGCCGGGGAGGTAGTGTCCATCACGTCGTTGGAGGTCAGCTCCTTTGGGGTGGTCTTGGAGGTCTCAGCCTTTATGGAATTTGGCAGAACCATGTACTGGAATCGGTATCCTGGAAAAGCAACCAAAAATTATTTCTAACAAAACAGAAATAATGGGTACAATGAAGCTCTCAGCGGTAGGACGCTAAACACTAACGGCATAAATAATAAAAAACACTACCCAAACCGTTAAAAGGTGTTTTAGTTACACATTGAATAAAGACTGTACAATCAGTGTTTTGAAATCATACTAATAAACGCATTTTAGTGACTGTGTAGTTAAAACATTTTGTAAACAATTTGTAGTCGCGGCGCGTGCGCATTTGGCATTGCACCGTTTAACTGACAGATACCGGTTTTAAACCTAGTTCGGTTAATCTGATATAATATGACGAGAAACCCCTGTAATAAGGCAAAACTCGGTTTTACAATTATCAACACAAATGTTTTATTTACGACTTGGCGACATATTAGGTATATTGGAGTAATTGAAAAAAAAATGCTCCAAATATCAATACAATGAAGAAGAAAGCGTGGATAGAAATGCGGGACGTCTATAATGTCACAAAAATTATGCATTTTCTGAAATACGTTATGATATTATCTTTTGGGATTACATATGGCAAAAATTTGTTTAGCCAAAATAATTAATTTTGTGGATTGAAATAATATTATGAGAAAAACGTGTAATTACATCTTTTTCTTTTTTTAAGTTAGCAAAACTTTAATTAGTACGAAAATACGTCAATCTGAAAAAAATATTTCGAGACAGACAACTAACTGTCAACGCTAAAACACATAACGTTTATTAGTAATGTTTTTACATACATCAGTTGTGTAAAATTTAAAGGACGTTTATTACTAAGACCGTGTATATTGTTTGAGTTGCGACCGTTACCTTTTTATTTTCTGAATCTTTCTCTGTTCCATATTTGATTGAGATTTGTTAATATTATTTTCTTCAATGATTAAATATTACATTGTGGTTTATAAGCTTCAATTAATCATTCCATGAAATCGAAGTAACTATTTTTTTATATTTACAGAAACATTAATAAGTTGTGGAAAGGTGCAACTTTGTGCATAACGATTTCTTTGCGGACATATTTGAACATTGAAAAACCGGTTTGAAATATGACATAATAAGGATCTTCAATGAAAAATATAATGCCTCTAAAATATGTATTCATATAGATCAGTAAATGCCGATACTGAATATATAACTTTTATTATAATTAATTATACGCAGAATTTATAAGTCGTTATTTAAAAGTAACTGAAAAATCATCTCATCAAAACACATAGTTATGTCGGTACCATTGCACTTGGAACATCTGACGTCACGTGCGCATTTGTTTTTGGATTAGTAAGGAAATTTTTATTTTTCGGTTGTATTTTAAGTATGTATTTTTTAGTTTTGGCGAAATATAAACTAATTTCGGGTGACTTGCTATCCATAAATGTTGATCAATATTTAAAAAAAAAATTATTAATGAAACAAATTAGAGTATTCACAAGCAAACCAATTATCAATACGGATATTATGATACTATTAATACTCAATACTATTATGATCCTTTAAGTTAAAGTTTTTAAAAAGGTGGATCATTTTATTTCTTATGTTTAGTTATGGTTTACCATGACATATTTAGTACGGTAAAGCTCAACCTTGTTTTGACATTTGACTTTCTAACCTAAAAATTGATCATAACCGACCGGCAATAGATTTGGAGTGTTTCGGTGAGTTTGAAAAATTCAAATTTTGAATATTATTTTAACAATGAAAAATATCTTTGGAAAAAAAAAGAAATATACTGGAATTTAAGTTTGAACGTCATTATTGATAAAAAAAATAAAAATTGGACTGGAGTTCCTTATTGATATGTGACGTTTTGATACTGAACTTATAAAGTTAGTGGTCGAGTGATCCAAAGCATTTGGTTTCCACCCAGAAGTGGGTTCAATCCTCTGCTAATGTTAGTAGTAGGAGAGGTTCCATGATAATTCAATACACGCATGAATCGGCACACCTTTTAAAAGTCATATAAAGTCATTAAAAGTACGAAGAAAAAAAAACTTTACCGAAAACCTAATCTAACCTAACCTAATAAATACAATATATATATATTTTTTTAAAATTTTGATTAAATTGAAAAAATTGCTGATTCATATGTGTATAATTCATCCAGGCACGCAAGGAATTAAAATGTGACGTTTCTTAAAAAAAAGATTTATGTAATAATTGTTTTTGCGTTTAATTCATAGAACTCCATTTTTTTTTCTTAATATCATTTTTTAATTAATGTAAATCAAATATAATAATGTTATTATTAAGTTCTGCAAGTATTTTAGTATTTTATTATTGAGACAGCTGTTTCGGCGTACAAGGCCATTTTAAAACTGTGGTTAGGCCACATACTAATATGATTTTATTTACTGCCATCCAATGTAACATTTTTATATGTTGTTTAAAATTAATTATTATCGGTAAAACCGATTTACTTAGAAAATATTTAAAAATTCCTTATTCTGTGAAGGAATTAGGTTCTTAATCTGTTTTCACCGTATTAAATGACAATATTTTCTTAATTGATTTGTAGTTATGGGAATGCTATTGAATTATTTAAATGTATTATATTGTTTGTGTCCTGTGAACATACTGAGTAGTAGGGAATAAATAATTTTCCTTACTTTATTAATTAATATTATATTGGGATCATTCGGTTGTTTATTAATTTTAAAAAGTGGGGAAAATAATTATACTATTAATTTTTTTTATAAACTTTCATTACAATAGCTGTAGAGCCTATTTGACATTATTAAATGAACTAACCGGTTAAGATTTATTTCGTAAGATTTTCTCACGAGAAACAAACGTGAGAGCAACTAACGAGCGAACAAAAAGGTAAACCACAAATCTATAGTAGCGATACCGCCGACTGCACTATAGTGACTGCACAGATAAGTTTGTATATCTATGGTTGTATGATGCTTAAATCTGGACAAAAAGAACACATGTTTTTGTACCTGTATTTATATTTAGAATTTACCTTTAAAAGGTAGGAAGGTATTTGGCGATGGCGTTTTTCTTTATATTTTCCTCTGTAGGTAAATTTCGCTAGGGCTATCCGGTCGAGGCACATGCCAACTTGACAAAGGTATCAGTAACTTAGCATGTAATATGTATGTATATTTCCTTTGGGTTTTCCCGGGACAGGGACGGGGGAAAACGAGTAGATTTATTCATACCATTTATTTATTTGTACGGTAGACGTTGAATTCATTTGACAGCAGTCTTCTCTGTGATTCCGACCTCGGTCTCCGAGGAATAGCATTAATTACCCCTGTACCCAGCGGGCCATCGGGGCTGAACATATTCATCTTATAACGGTTATAATAATCAAAAGATTTTTACTAAAACTATTAATAACAGTAATGAAAATAATATTAAACAATCTCATGATTTGATTTACTTGATTGAATTTATGTTACATTATTTGTGCTCTCTGGGAAAAGATCTTAACTGGATTAAAAACCCTAACCAAGGAAAGAAAAAAGGACAAACATTTAGTTATTAACAATTCACTGAAATTCCTTTTTGTACTTACTGAATAAAATATATTTAATATGTTATTAACTATTTGATGCATCTTCTTCGGGCTGCATCCCGAGTTTCGTCGTCGGCTCATAAAGCTGAGTGATACATAACTCCATCTTATCAATATTACTCAATAATACTATATTTTTTTTAGTACTCAATTTTAAACGCATTTTTTCCTCATAGCACCAGCCAGTACCTATCAAACATACGTACATAATTGTTTACTACATAATATTTGTTTTTCTCATCTTCTCATAAGTACATAACTATTATACTATACTCAAATTATCTGGTATACGTAAGCAACTTCTCCATACTTTTTTTATCTCTTAACTATGATTCTATATTAATTATTATACTATAATAAAATCATCTGGTATACACAATTGTTTTTTTCTGTACTATTCTTCATATTTCTTCATACTTAATTTTTATACTACCATAATAAAAGCGTCAATACTAGCTTTTATCCCTTCTATTTTTGTATAATGGCACATAATATGAAATAAACTTGTCAATTTGACTGTCCTAAAACGGGATTTTTTCCTAGTTGGGCAGTAAAAGATTTCTTACATTTTATTGTTAAAAAATGTGCATTTTAAATAAATAAATAAAAATAAATATGCTTTTTTTAAACATCGTAATTCATTCGCCAAACTCTGATTTGTAAGTAGTCACCTCAGAAGATGGATGAAGGATGAGCTAATGATGAATGTAAGTAAGTCTAAAGTCGTGGTGTTTGAATGAAATGTAGTGGTGAATGATGAATACTTGGAGCAGGTCGATGAGTTTGTGTATTTGGGAAGTATGTTTACGAGAGATGGAAAGACTGATAGGGATATTATTGAAAGAAGGGTGAATGCAGGAAACTCCATTAAGGACTGAACGCGGTTGGCGCTAACAAAAACGTATCTAAAAAGTTAATAGTCCACAATGAAGGACTGATACCAACCCTGATGTATGGCATTGAGGCATGAAACTGGCAGAGGAAGGATGAAAGTAGACTGAACGCTGTAAAAATGAGATCTCTGAGGCGAATGTGTGATAAAACTATGTATGATCGTTTGAAAATGTTGAGATTGGCAAATAATGGAAGGGTGATGTAAACGTAATGAGTAAGATTAAGAAAGGGATGCTTTGATTTTTTGGGCATGTAGAGCGAATGAACGAATAAAGGTGTTTAGGGAAAATATATGACGAAGTCGGGGACGCCCTAGGAAGACATGTCATTGTCAAGTGAATCAAATACTTAATACTTAATAGTCGGGCCATGTCAGAAGTCAGAATGACTGAATAGAATATGTGAGACGATGTATGAATGTGAATGAAGCAAGAAATGTATGTCAAGATCGAGTTGTTTGGCAGTCTGTCCTCTTTGCCAATCCCAGCCATGAAACGGCGTAATGTTTAGTTAGTTTTATCTCAGAACAGGTTACACCCAGTGAGGTAAGTAGTGCAAATCATTCAATAATGTAATTGTGTATGTAACATACTTTACTAATATTTTAACATGCCGCTTTGTATAAAACAAATGCAGCTGCAAATTCGCCAATTGGCCGTGCTCTTCATTCATTCAATAATATTTATCCAAAAAAAACTTTGATATTGTAATTTTTTCAGATTCACTGGCCACATTTAAAAGGAGCATCTTGATAATTATATAAACTGCTCAATGCGCATACATATGGCATCACTTCTATAATATTTAGATCACCACTTCTCGCACCTACAAACAGATTCACACATACACCCACAATTACACACTATACATGTCAACCGGTAAATACACGTACAAATTATTTCTAATTTTGAAACTGTCAATCCATGGTGGAATTACATTTTAATATTTTTTTTAAATTAAAAAACCTTTGTAACTTTTT
Source organism: Halesus radiatus (assembly GCA_022606495.2). Classification (NCBI taxonomy): domain Eukaryota; kingdom Metazoa; phylum Arthropoda; class Insecta; order Trichoptera; family Limnephilidae; genus Halesus; species Halesus radiatus. The sequence goes on along the minus strand of JAHDVE020009701.1, from coordinate 11,030 downwards.
TCCACTTATTTTTTCTCGACCGGACCGGTTTCACCTTTCACGGGAATCGTCAGACTGGAAAAATTAGAAATAAATCTATGGTATATATAGCATCGATGTTAGGAGTGAGTCCCATTGCTTTCTAATATTGTTTTTATTTTTAACTCAAAATTTGTTTTATTGCTGACGGTACTGCTTTACTATTATGTTTAAAACTATTTTCTGTTTGGTTTATTACCTTCTGGAAGACGGATTACGTTGTGTTTATTTACTGAATCTATAGGTTTTACCAAAATATGTGTAATGTCATTGGTGTCAGTTTTAATTTGAATAGATGGTTATTTCTGGTTTTGTTTTTACCCTGTGATTTCCGTCTTGTTTGCTAAAATGGATTTTATAGCAGTTTTTGTCCCGTAGTTCCATAAACTACGGATATACCTGGTTATCCGTAGTTCATGTAAGACACATCATAGGTAAGCACTGTGTAATTTTAAATTCTTGAAATTGTTTCTCACTGTAACCAATGTACTGTTATGTTTCGATAATAAAATAAATTCATAAATTACTCTACTTTAATAAACATCGATTTAACGGCACTGAAATTAAATCTGAATTATAAAACCCCTGTACGAGTATATGAACCCAAAAGTGATGGTTTCAAACTAATATTTTATTCATATACGCGTTCCCATATATTTAACTATTTTAATGTTATTGTTTTTATTATTAAAATTTAAGCAAGATATAGAATTTTTTTTATTAATTTCCATATAATTTTGACGTTTTAAGGTAAGGTATAAGTATTAAAAATAGATACATATTATGGAATTTTTTTCATAGTCCTCCTCACTAGGAGATACTGTGCTGAAGCGAATTAGGCTTTGAATAAAGGGGTTTCAGCGACTTCTGTATTTAAACATCTAGGTTTGGGTAGGGTATTTCCAGTCATTTCTATGATGTTGTTTTTAGAATATTAGTCAGTTCCTCTTCTATAAATTCCTTAAGCCAAGTTTTGCTGGACTGCACTGTTGAGTGAATTACTTTGTTTGATCCTAAGTGGGAGTTTGTTGTATAATTTTACCGCTAAAAATTAGAGCTTCTTTGTCCAAAAGTAGTATTACACTTCATCATATTTATCTTGTCTAGTTGCTTTGCTTCTCTTATTATGATTATGAAGAGTCATAGCCAGTTTGTCCTTTTTAAGATGATGAACGAGAACATTTTTGGAAAATATTTTTTGATCAATTGGAACGTCGAAATGTTTAAAAATTTCCATTGTTGACCTTTAAAATGATCTTTATGATGCATTTCTGAGTTCTTTTTAGTAGTTTTATGTAATTTGATGCAGCACTTGAAGCGAAATATATAAATGCTTTGTTATTATTAATATTATTGAGCCCCATCCCAAAGGTCCTGTTAAGTCAGCAAATATGCCTTGCCAACAGTTGTCTATATATTATTATTTTGATATGTTTTTACAAAACATAATGTCCATTTTAATATCTACACATCTTCTGTCATTACTCTTTCATACATTTGACTTCACATTCAATCACCATTCAATCGAAACCAACATTCAGTTCGGACAATTAGGTCCGCTAATGAGTCCGAACAAGTTGGGGCAAACTCTAGCGATATAATCATAAAACTTATTTATCACATAGACAAAAAAATTTGATGATCTTTCAGAAAAACTTTTAACAAACATGAAGAAGGATATGATCGACATCATCGATAAAAAACGTCCTGAAATAAGCGACGTAAAAGAACGTCTTGAAAAAATGGAACACATCAAAGGAATAATTCAATTTCCATCAGTTTTATATGATTCAATTAATAACAAAGTCAACGATTACACCGAAATAATACACCATGAAGAGTGAATACCAAGGCCTGCAAACTGAATTTCGAAGTATGGAATTAAAAATGAGAGACATGGAGCAGTGATATCCAAATGATAACCTGGAGATCCAGATGTTGCCTGAAAAAAGACATTACAGAGACATTCCTGCAAATATGAAAAATAGTATCATTTCCGATATCGACATACGATATATTAGCGTGCAACCGGGTTCAAAAACTCAATAAAATTTCTGACCGACCAAGAAACACACTAGTTAAACTAGCAGACAGCGGAACAAGGGACGAATTACTTCTGTCTATCAGAAACTACAATAAAAACAACCCAAACAATAAACTTAATGCTGCGCTTCTACAATACTCCAGTGATAAATCACCGGTCTACGTCTGCGAGCACCCATCGCCGGCGAACAAGGAACTACATGCTACCTTCCGAAAAGCAGCAAAAGAAAAACTGTATAATTTCACTTGGATAAGGAATGGACGCATCCACGATCGTATAAACGAGAACTCTCCAGCTGTCCTGGAACATGGAATCTATATATAATCAGTAACCGCCATGCTTTTCATCTCAATCATATCGGATCTCCTACTTTGTTACTTATGTTGCATCTCTTCTGTTTTTTTTTAATCCTTGTGTCTTATGTTGATTCTTTCATATTTTTTCTTATTTCAAATATATTATCTTTCATTGTTCACACCTTACATTTCTTTTTCGCTTTTATTTATTTTTCGGTTTCATATCTTTTGCTTTTCATTAGTTTCTTATACCATCAGACATGAAATGAGTAAACATTACAACATTGACAGCCTCAAATTCTGTAAATGCATTTGAAATCTCAATACAGGGGGCCATAGCAGGTGATTTATTTATGGCTTCATAAATAAAATTAGTTATATAAAATTTAAATTGGGACAAGTAAAGTCTTTGAGCTTTTTTTGGTGATATTATTAGAATTTTACCATCTTCGTTTATTTGTTCATCGTGCAAACGAACAATATTATTATTGCACTATCGTGTTTTTGCACGCTCCGAGTTTTGGTGAGGTGAGTGAATAAATATTGTTATTGTAACTGAATAATTCATAAACTTTGTTGCGTACACCGCACATGTTGTAAACACATTTATTAGAGATATTTACACGCTCATCGAATATATGTGATATGATATGTATGATGCTTTTACGTAAATATTTTGTTTGTATTTCTAATAAAAAAATATAAATAAAAAAATTGAAATTCAAATTAAAAATCCACATAATCTCAGATTTTTGCCATTTTTTCAACATACGTTTAACCCCATTCATAGAGATAATTTTTTAAACATTTTTTGGCATTAAGTTAAATATATTAGGTGTATTGTACACCAACTTTCTCTGTCCGCACTTATTTATATATTTTGGAACTATTAATCCACCCTTCCTTGTGAATCTAAAATAAACTAATATGTAGTATTCTATACTATTCTATACCCGTTACAGAGTGGTAGATACTCTCAGTAATGCCATGGTCATAGACCACCATTCAGAATCGAAACGTTCTTTGATATGGTTTAATTGTGTTTGGTGACTTCATCTGAATAGTCAGGTACTTCCCAACCGACATTTTCCCCACCCCCAACACCTATATATTCTTCTCACCATCACAAAATGCCCCAAATGGGGATGCCTTCTGGCTCTGGATAATTTTGAGCAGTTGGAACTCTTATAATAATAATGATAAATGTATTATTTCTATAGCTCCGTTTTCTTGAGAAAATCACCGCAAGGCAAGTACCTTATCACTTAGACTTGTATCTAATAATTTAAATCTTAGATTTATTACTACTGGCTTACAACTAAGATTTATAACTAAAAACTACCTAATTCAGACTTATAATTAGTGACTTACATCTAAGACTTATATAGCTAGCGACTTACAATAATGACCTGTAACTTGTGACTTAAAACTAGTGACTAACACGTTTATGAACAGGTGATTCTTTTAAACATCAAATATCAAAGTGGAATACAATTAAAATATAAATGTATAAATTGAGTATTTTTAATAACTAGTCTTGTTGTACTCGGCTTCTTCAGTATTTTGTATCAACCTTAAACTATTTGTACCGACATACACAATAATCTTATGATGTCCAGACTGTGATATCGAGATGAGAAACTATTTTTTTTGTTAACGAATAGATCTGTGAGCAGAACAGAATTCTATCGTAAATTTCAGAGGGTTGTCCATTTGGATATTGAGGAAAATGTACATACAAACTTGAACTACAATAATTGAAATTATGGAAAGATAGGCACTAGTGGAATGATATTTGATCATTCCCGGTGGATCGATCAATCCGATCAAATAAATAAGAAATGGAGGCCTAGTTGTCAAAATATGATTCACTTATCGTTTGCATCTGATTTGGGCATGTAACATGTCGTTTCTCGTAATTTCTCGAGCGGCTCTCATTTTTTTAATGTTTTTATTTTTCTTATATTAAAATCGTGAAGCAACCTTAAGATTGCGTGGATTTTCGAATAGTTCTGGTGAAAGAATATCAATCAGATTTGACACGCTAGAAATGGCTTAAACTGTGTTTTTTTTTACCAGATCTAAATAGCCAGGTACTTCTCAACTTTTATCTTCCCCATCTCGCTCCCTTCAGCCTCAAAAAATACCTACCCCAACTGGGGATGCCATAGTCCCATTAGCATTGGACAGTTTGGAAACTTCTACGGTATTCACATAAAACAGTTATACTTACTTCCTGCACGATGATTTTCTCTCTGTAATAATTATAACTCATGGATTTCAAAGTATTTACTGTTATGCATGTACAGAGGTAAATCTTATCTATGTATGTCTGTTTAATTTTAAATTTTGTACTTGTTATTTTTTATTTAACATAAATAAAATTCAATCATGTCATTATTAAGTTCTGGAAGTATTTTAGTTTTTGATTATTGTGACAGCTGTTTCGGTGTTCAAAGCCATTTTCAAAATGTCAAACATTTAAATGCCGAAACAGCTGTTATAATAATTAAAAGAACTAAAATACTTGTATAACTTAATCTTCTTCTTGAGTCGCTTCCTCATTGCTAAGGATCGTGACACCCACTCCAAACTCCCTCGTGTTAAAGGTTCCTCCACTCCTCGCGACCCTGTGTTGCACGAAAAGCTGCAGACACCGACGTTCCAACATTATTAAATTTGATTTTCATTAAATTTAAAAGAAGAATAGGATGTAGTATCATTTTTTCATTATAACTAAATTAAATGATTTTTTTTAATGCGTATTACAAATGTTTGATTACGTTTATAAAAAAAACATGCCTGGAAAGGATTTTAATATTTAGTAAAATATACGTAGGAAGGCTAGAAAAGTCATATTTTTTGTTTGATAGTGATAAATGCTAAGCCCATAAAGAATAAAATAACATATATATATAACAAAAAAAAATATATCACTAAAAATAAATTACCGATTTAAATATGTAAAAAAAGCTTTGGGTTAACAAATACATAGGTATAAAATTCTTTAATAAATTACTGGAAAATATAAGATTCGCTAATTATAACTTTATTGAATTAATAAAAAAAAAGTATTCCGAAAACTTAACTAAATAAATATATAATAATAATTCAAATTATTAAAAATTTACTCAAAAACTTGTAAATAATAAAATAAGTAACAACCCCCACCCCATATACACAAGTATTGGTTTTTTTAAGAGTACATCTTTATTTATATTTTATAAATATTCTGCAGTCCTAAATGTTATATATATTTCAAATAAATACCTACCACCATCTTTTAATAAATGTAACATCAATAGAATAGGATAATAAAATAGCAACTGTTAAAATCATATCTTCTCTAAGCTTAAATTTTCTAATAAAACTGTATTCATCTTAAGCGACCTGCCAGGTAAGTATGTTTTTCTATGTATGTTTGTACATTATACACTTTCAATTTCACATACCAATTATATCAATTTCACATACCATCAAGACCAACCCGACAAACCGATTTTTTTTATTTGCCCGCATGCAGGACCAATCTCAGGATAAATTCTCCAATTCCCCGTATTTGTGCGCAATATAATGCACAATTTCACAATATCGAGATTGTTCACAATACCCTTTCAAAATATCGAACCGCAGTAATACGTACGACCACAAACTGTGATGCACGCCTATAAAATGTATCGAGAGCATCTCCTGTCCCGATCCTATCTTCCTCTTCCTCTCCTCCCTTTCATCGTATTTTGTTTGTTCTAATAAAACATATTTACTTAACGACTTTTAGAATAAGAAACTTTATTGTCTTACCTATTGTAAAACTTCGCTTTATAAAAATCTATATTAAAAGCTGTTTGTTTCTTATAAATAAATAAATTATTAGATAGAGAATGTGCAGTAATATTTGTACAGCGCCCTTGAGGTGATTTTTCATAAAAAACAGCGCTATACAAATCATAAAATTATTATTATTATTATTGTTAAAAAAATATAGGCACCAAAGAAAGTATTCATCATTTATTATTACAAACATTTATTGTTACAATATGCATATGAATTATTACTCTGCATCAATTATAACATTTTTTCTTAAATAAATGGTCAAGTTAAAAAAAATTATAAATACTAATATTTTTATTATTAAAAAAACATGATGTTTACCGTATGGCGTAATAATATTACAATTATTTCGAATTAATAAATAATCCCACTCCGACGTCCCTCTCCCCCTAATCTCACGAATTAGACATTCGTCTTGTTATTTTTGAGCGTAGGGCGATTAATATAACGGAGTTAAGAGTCGCCGTTGTTGTCGGATTAATCTTGACTCATTATCTGCCAGCTAAGATGTCGGATGTCATCCCTTATCTTTTCAACCCTTGTAGCCTGTTAAATCCGAGACAACCCCTTTTTCTTCTTCTTCTCCCTCAACAATTGCGGTGATGTATTATTGTGCCTAGTCCGAACGATGGCCTATTACCATTTAAGCTTTTTAGTTCGGTAATGATTACAATTTACGTGCTCGGCTTCCCCCACCCATTAGGGTCCTGTTCCCCCTGTCAAATGACCCTTTAAATGACACAATTAGTGATAATGTCTTATTATATAGTTCAAATATTTTTGGGGCTAAATTATGTCATTTTCTGGAGATATTATGACCACATGGCTTGTTTTTAGTTTAGACCTAATCGACTTAATTTCGTTAACGGGGGTTGGTTCGATTCCAGTTCGATTAGTGATCAGTAGCGTCAATAAATAATAAATTTAAATTTTGCTTCCAATCGTTTCAGAAACCATTAAATTCTGATTTCAGATCAATAATGACAGATGTTCTGATACAACATAAAAATAAAATTTCAAAAATTTTGATTATATTTTTCCATGAATTCAAATACATGAACATTAATTCGCTTAAAACAATACGACAAACTAGTTTCGGCACAACCATGCCTTCGTGAAAGGAGATAATAATCAATTTCTGTCTTGACGAGGCACGATTGCGTTGTGTTATAGAATATATTTGTTTTCGTAGAATTATTTATTCATTTCCATTTATTTACAGCCAATTTTTATCATGTAAGCAATATTTTTACAGAATGATGTGTATGTAGTGTAAATTATGAATATATAATAGCGTATCGCGAACGCCTCACTAGGAGATCCTGCACTGAGGTGGTCACGTATTTATGATATAGTATTATTGTGAAATGGTTATACAATTATGTTGAAGAATAATAAAAATAAAATAAACGTTAATGTTGTTATGTTTGATTTGTTGTCATTATGTCAAGGAAAAAATCCGTTCCTTTTGAATTTATCCAGATCGAGACATAAAGTTTTATTAAATGTGTTGGTGTATTCGTCCTTGTTGTATCATAAATGTAGGCATGTGAGTATATAGTTTAATTGCGTAGCATTTAAAATGTCTTTTTCCGTGAGTAGTATATTTTAATGGAATATTAAGGGTGTAGTTTGATGAAGATCTTGTTAAAACAATTAATCGGGATTGTAGGAGAATATGAATATTTAATTTGAAGAGATGGAGGATTGCAAAATTTTGCATAAAGTTGTCTAATTGTCATAACTTCTAAAGGCTTGAAAATTTCAGCAGAATCTGTAAAGTATGGTACTTGAAGAATACTTTAATCCAAAATTAACATTAATATTAAAAAAACAGCAAGAAGATTAAAATACATTTTCTATATTAACGCCTACCAAACAGATACGTGTGATTTCACTCATTTACCACGGACATTCAGAAATTATAACACCATGCACTCAAATATTTCTATACTGTTCTAACAATGAAGCAAACATATTTTATGACCCGATTAAATACCTTAAAAAAAGTTGTACCTGTAATATTAACTCTGTTCTGATAGCTGTTCTGCTAAACTTTATAGATTATTATATAGGTAGTTATACTTTTTGTCTCTTTTAAAATACTGTTATTTATTTTTTCGTAATTATTAAAAATTGTATCTGTATATTTTGAGCCTGTACCTATTATTTATGTTATTTCCTTGTTTTTATACATATTTTCTTATATTTGCTTTGAAAACTTGTGAATGTAAAACCAAATATTTTAACAATTAACAGTCACAATGAGTTTTGTTGAAAACTAATGGGAGTCCAATTTTATGTATGTTTTTTTTTTAATATGATGAAGCCCTTTATGAGTAAGTAAGTCAGTGGTATCAAAACAGTGTATCATTAGCACAGGTGACAATAATGAATAGTTTATGTAGATATGTTTTCTACCTTTTACTTGTTTGTCATTAGCTTTAGTACACATGAATTTCAATGAGATAATTATTGTTGTTTAATGTAGTTATTATTTAAATATTTTTGAAACTTTCATGTATGTAAGTTTAGGGCATATTACCTGCTTTACGCACTAAAATAAAATAAAATGATGTATTACAAGGTCACAAATCTCATTACCTGATAATTAGTGTCAGTAAATATGAGAATCATGATCATCAAAGAGTTACTTTAATGCATAATACTAATATTTTGTGTTATTTGCAATACGTAAGAAAATATGATGTATAGTCGATCAAATAGCGATGGGTTATGACTCATTTTGTTAAGAGGGGGAATCACGGTACCAGCTCAACATTTTACTATGACTCATTTAAGAGCTGGCACATAGAGTCGACCCCCAATTCATGAGCTCATACACTAGTTTATATGACTCCTAGCTCCCAGCGTATAAGTGTAGGTACCAAACGTTCAGATACCAGACTATAAGGCGCCGTTCACGTATTGTAGTGTGTCTTCACACGCATAAATGCGGTAATTATACTTATTTTTACACACGATTGTGTGAAACCATGAAAACAAACGCTTTACAGTGCGTCATGGCGTAAAATTTAGCCCCATAGAAGGTAGATACGAGTAAGATGATTTTATACATACAAATTAGAGCAAATGACCTTATTTAAAGATGCGTCATCTGAGATATGTTTATCTTTTTACATAAATAAACTATATTTTTTAAGTGGTTCTAAGGTTCGTCAAAAGAAGTCACCGTTCAATCGAGCCGTGGTACGGTTTACCAGGAGTCGTACGCTCCCGGCTCATCGAAATGAGCTGGCACAAATGAACGGTTCGCTCATGAACGACTCATCCCTAAAATCAAGGTATTTCTGTCTCTTGGCGAAACGAAGATCGCCAACTTCAACTATGTTCCCCGCTTCATACCTCGAATCTAGGCTATTCCGGTGGCTTGGTCGGTGGTGTTCTAGAAATTCAACTGCACTAACTTGATGGGACTGTAATTTAGTTAAGGTCACAAGTAATGACTAACTGAGAAGGGTTCTTGTTTAAACTATTATGTCCAGCCATTTGGCAGGAATTTGGAAACGTACTCTCGTGTTAAACCCGCAAGTTATTAATACCTGATATATGTAATAAATTAAATAAATTAGCCATTAGTTTTAATCAATTATCTATTATGTTCTAGTATTCTAATATAAAATTTATTTATTAGTTGACATGAATGTTCGTTTATTAAAAGTCACACAATATCTATGAAAAGATAATTTTTAAACTGATTCCATTGAGTCGACGATGAATAAGCTAATATGTAATGACACGTTTTTTCAACAACCAAATTTGAAACCTAAATTTGAAGAACTTTTATAAATATATTTATAGAAATAATTAATCAGTTACCTAGAATAATCTAAATGCATTAAGCGATGCGTTACAAATATACACAAACAAACAAGAACATAATAGAGCTGCATAGTTTGGGACTGCCAAAATAATTTACCACTGAATGATTAATTTACATTAATGTAATTATCCCATTTCCGGTTTCCATTCAAATATTGACGGATGATTTCAAATGACTGAAACGACAAATTAATGAGGTGCATACTACCGATGAGTGTAAATGAAATATCAACTTCAAAATAAACTAATTGATATTTAAATCAACGAGAGAAAAATACAGTTTTTAATGTAATAAGTGAATGCTGTTCGATTTTCAAAATGTTTCGACTCTGTCCACCAAAGCGTCAACCCATAGATAAATTAACTAAATTGCTTGATTTTACGCAGAGCTTAATCAACAAAAACAAACGGATTAAATTTAATCTATGCACTCGATAACACAATCCGAATTAACTGTTTTATTGTAATGTATATTCGTTATCGGAAAACTCTGAAAACTTGTATTTAAAAAAAAAGGAAATTCACCCTATCATCCGTTTGGGATAGGAAAAGTAACGAGATTTGTAGGATTTGTGAATCGGATGAAAAACTATCTGTTAATTTTTGGTGTAAATGTTTCACTTTGAAGGGATGAAGGCTGAGACCTGGGGCGCTATTCCCGTTCTTTTTAAGGAAGATTCCTTACGTTTTCCCTTAGGGTTAAAGACTTATTGATTAACTGCGGAATTCCGGAGAGACATAGTAAAAATGTCCTAAATAGATTGTCAAGAGATTATTTGAACACAAAAATTGATGAAATATCTTCGAGTGACGTAAGATTTTGAACTAAAACTTTTTAAAACAATTATATTATATTATAATTCATTTTTATACATTTTTATGTTATTTTTAAATATCATAAATAAGCCTTCTAACGAAGAATCACGTTTTATAAAAAGGTACCTACCTCATTAGATAGTTATGACCTTTTTTTGTCTGTAGTTCTAAAAGTGACATTT
>JAHDVE020009700.1:0-73735 GCA_022606495.2 Halesus radiatus | reverse complement strand
CAACAATTTTGGAGGTTAGCATGTAAAACATCCCAGTATTTAGATATGGATCGAATGTTTAGCTGAACGCAAGTAAAATTACCTATATTATGGCCAATTTTATGTTCTTCCGTCCACTGTTTCAAGTCATTAGTCCTCGTGTAGATAACATCACTGTCGTCATCAATGTATTTATACGCCATAATCGATGGTGGCAAAGTCCTTGGAAAGAGCAGCCTTATAAGCTGGGCAGGTGTCCTTGTCTCCAGTCGAATGTCCAGCGGGCTTGCCAAACCTGGTACAGGTGGCACATACTGGCTTGGCGGCAGCTTTTGCGCAATCTGTCCTGGCATGACCTTCACCTGCACAATGTCCACATCTTTGCTGGTCCTTGCAGAACTTGAAGGAATGTCCGATTATTTGGCACTTGGAACACACTGTAAGCCCAATAAAGTCACGAACGCGGCACACATTCCAGTCAACAAAGACCTTCACTTGCTTCACCAGCACGTGACGTAGATGGGCAGGCACCTCGTAGACCCGGTGGCATGTCGATCCTGTCCGAGCACCAGCTAGATGACTTAGCTTGCACGTTTTCACTGTGGCTTCTAAGTCTGCGTTTTCCTGGATTCCCGTTAAGGCACTCCTGAGAAAACACTCATCTGTAAGCTCCCGAACGAATTAAAACAAAAAATGAAATTAAAACTCATTTTGATCCAGTAAACTTTGGAGTTATCGGAATGAGAAATTTTAAAGATGCAGGAGTTATAATGGAATTTTAAAATTCCGCGAATATCAATAAAATTCATGATGAGGTGATTGCCAAACTGTTAGATAAATACGATGTCAAAATCCCGCAAAACAAAAAAACCTTTAGTCAAAATTGTTGGATTAACTGAAAAACACACTTTTGAGGACATAGAAATGAAAATGAAAACTTTAAATGATTTTATTTGTGAACAAAACTCTAAAATAAAGGTAACACATATAAAGTAACACGTCTAAAAGGGATCGAAATGACAATCTAGTCTCCTTTAATGGAAGCAATCTTCCCAACAAGCCCTCCATTGATATGCTTGGTGTAACCTTAAGTGATCAGCTCAGGTATGGGGGCTCCATCGAAACCCGAGTAAAGTTAGCCTCTCAGAAGCTGGGCGAATTGTACAGAGCCCGCAGATACTTTAATAGTACACAACTGTTGACCCTGTACAAATCGCAAGTTCGCCCCATTGTAGAATTTGGCAGCCACCTCTGGTCGGGAGTCCCAAAATATCTGAAAAAAAACCTTGACTCTGTGCAGAAACGGGCGGTCCGTTTGATAGATTCGCCTATCTTAACAAATGGGTTGCAATCTTTGGAGCACAGACGTCGGGTGGGAATGCTGTCCCTGTTCTACCGGTATTTTAATGGAAGATGCTCCGAGGAACTAGCGTCATTGATCCCTTCGGCACCGGTGCATAGTCGGTAAACACGCCAAACGCGCGCCCAACATTTGCACACGGTTGACATTTGTCACATGAGAACGGGTCGCTTCTACGACTCGTTCTTGTGTTCAACAGCTCGGCTGTGGAATGATCTGCCGGCCTCTGTGTTTCCTCCATCCTATAACATGGGTCTCTTCAAGACCCAAGTTCACTCCTTCCTATCCTCTAAAAGACCCTCCACACAGCATCCCCAAAGATGATATATAGGCCTTGAGGGAAATTATTTCCTCCTTGGTCTCCTGTGTGGAGTTACTGTAAAAAAAAAAAAAGAAACAAAAAATTACGAAACCAAACAAATTACACAATTTATTCTGACGTCGACGGAAAAACATACCACAGAATGCTAAAGGAAGAAAAAATAAATTTTGGATGGGACAGATGCCGTGTATTTGATAATTTAAATATCATGAGATGTTATAAATGTAACGGTTTTAATCATAAAGCAATAGAATGTAGAAATGTAAAATCCTACCCTAAATATGCAAAACAGCACGATGTAAAAGATTGCATGGGAGTGGACGACATGCAGTGCATAAATTGGATAATGACGAACAACAAATTGGGGCTTAAACGGAATTTTAATCATTCTACAATTAATAAGGAATGTCCAATTTTTTAAAGAAAACTCGAAGCTAAGATAAGCAGTATCTCTTTTTTATAAAAAAAAAAATTATGAAATAAACCAAATTATATACTTAAATATTCAGAGCATCATTCCGCATTATGAAGAGATACAAATATTTTTAGAAGATAAGAAACATTTTATGATTATCTTGAGTGAAACCCATGTGACTGAAGATATCCAAAGTAGTGAAATTAAATTTGAAAATTACCATACCATCCGTTGCGATTCGCATAGTAGACATACAGGAGGAGTGATGATTCTACTAAATGATAATGTTCCATATGAAGTAATATCGAATCACCAGATCGAGAAAAATTGTTGGATCTTAGCCATTACCATTAAATCAGCAATCAAGAAAGGTGTATATATACTGTTATTTACAGATCGCCAAACGCAAGTAAGTGCGACTTTTTAACATATTTTCAAAGATGGTGCACGGAAAATTTATAAGATGAAGATATCAACATTATAATAATAATAATAATACTTGGACGATTTATATAGCGCCGTTTTTGTGAAAAATCACCTCAGGGTAGTTCAAGATTTCAATATTAATGTTAAAGCAAAAATAAAAGCAGATATACTCGTATACACAAAATGACTGAAATCTAAAATTTTCCATTACTTAGATAAACACAGTATTTTATACCAAGAACAATCTGGTTTCAGATCCAATAACTCTTGTGAAACAGCATTAAACATACTGGTTGAAGGAAGGAATAAATAATAACAATTTTATTTTTGCAATATTTTTGAATTTTCAAAGGGCATTTGAAACTATAGATAGATAGGGAAATACAGCTTAAAAAAATTGGTTTCTCAGATATAACTATAAAATTAATAGTAGAATATATGAAAGGACGAAAACAAATAACAAAAGTAAACAATAAATTCTCAAAACCAATGGAGAATAATTTAAGAGTACCGCAGGGATCAGTTCTCGCACCTTTAATGTTCATTATTTATATTAATGACATGGTAAAAATACTTTCAAAGTGCAAAGTTCGATTATTTGCTGATGATAGACTCATATACATAATTGGAGATAATTATGAGGAATTAATCAATATTTTGAATAATGAACTAGAAAATGTATCAAGATTGCTAAAAATAAACAAACTCAAATTGAATACAAAAAAGACAAAATATATGATAATTGGACATAAGAAGATATGCAGCGAAAGCAAAACAAAAAGTGATGGTGAAATTATTGAAACTGTAAATGCTATGAAATACTTGAGAGTTATATTAAATACAAAACTTAATTTTAATAAACATGCTGAATATATCAAAAAGAAAATTTTGAAGAGGATTTCTTTTTTGGGAAGAATACGTCCAAAAATGTCCAGAAAAACGACACTTACAATTTACAGCTCTTTTATTGCTCCACATTTTAACTACTGCTCAACGATGCTTTACTTGTGTAACGACAGAGAACAGAACCAATTACAAATTCTCCAAAATAGAGCAATGAGAATAATATCAAAGTGATATACATATTCAAAAGTAGCTAAAATGTTAAAGGAATCAAATTGGCTAACAGTAAAACAAATGCTGACATTGAACGTATTAATTTTTATACATAAAATCAGAAACAACTTGTTACCAATATATTTCTGAAAAAAAAATATTTACAACATGGACATTCACAGACAAAATACAAGAACGTGTAAGGATATTAGGCTACCGAAAAAGAACAAAGCCAATACGCAAAATAGTATATTTTATAAAGGGATGAAATTCTATAATGCTCTGCCGGACCCAATCAAAAGTGAAACATTTAATAAAATTAAAATAGATTGTAAAAAACACATTAAGTTAAACAAGACAAAAATCATTAGTTTTTAAATTATCATTATCTATATGTAATATTGTAGGAGTCATAAATAGTTATTTTGTAAAGTTAAATGTACAAATCACTAAAATAAAATAAATTTAAAAAAATTTAAAAAAAAACATATATTTTATATTCTTGAATGTAATTTGACCACAATAAAAATCAATTCCTTACCCCATATGCGTCACCGTGTTCGATAGTGCTGCCATATTGGGCAATTCTGCTTACAAAAACAAATCAGAGGATGGAAAAAAATTTAACTGCTCCAACCGAATGTTCAGGTTTTCCATTAATCTGTTGCAACAATTAAAAAAATATATTGTTAGCTTGTTAGATGTCATATTGTTAGATTATAGATTGTTAGTGTTAATTTTAGTGAATGCATGGCTGATGTAAGCGTAATGAGTAAGATTAAGAAAGGGACACTTGGATGGTTTGGGCATGTGAAGCGAATGAACGAAGAAAGGAGTGTAAGAAGAATCTATGCCGCGAATGTGAATGGAAGAAGAAGCCGGGAACGCCCGAGGAAGACATGGCGTGATCAAGTGTGATTTAACGAGCTTTTTATTACCTTGAGTGACTAACCCTTGATACTGACAGATGACTCTGTGTAATGTTCCTAGGCTGCACAAACTTATTATTTTTGTCGTTACAACAGTGTCAACAGTATTTGAATACCTGTCTAAACTGAATCAATGTATATGAATATTTTTATTAAATCACTTATTTTAATTTTTTAATGTACACCTTTTTATCATTGCATTTAGTATGTTATGTTCTCTTAAACATCCAATCTGGTGTAATAAAGGATTGCTGTATTATTAACATGCTTTACAACTGTGGATGTTTAACAACGTTATAATAATTATGAACCTATTTTCCATTGCGCTGTACCTACCTACTAACACGGTACCAACTTACTTCTTTCATACCTATGTTATTATGTTATATACTGTACACTCCTTTGTATAACTTCCTTTGATTATCATAATAATAAATTACTTACTTATGTAGCGCCGTTTTTGTGAGAAAATCCCCCCAAGCGCACTCTTAGACTTTGACATCTAAAAACTAATAGCTAATATTTTTTACTAATTGGTTCCAGCTACGCCTTATAGTTAGCAACTAATTTCTTAGACTAGTATGTACTAGAGTATAACTACATACAAAACTCAATAGGAATTACCTTGTAACTATATATTAATATTTTAACAACATAATTTATACTTCTTTTAATTTACACATGCTTATTATATAAATAAAAATAAAATACTAGGAAGTGATACTTGCCTTTGTTGTTACGCTGACCAAGGTTGGCCTTACCAAAAGGTCAAAAACAAGTTATATCTAAAGCGTGTAAAAAAAGACCGTGATTAAACAGAATTGACTATTCAATTTATAGGAAAAACTTACCGAAGTTTATAAATCTCATTGTAAACCCGTGTTTAATTATTTAAGGAGATAATATTAATCCTGTTAGTTCTGACTTTATTTTCACATATTTTGCATAAATTGCTAATGGATTTTTGAAAAAAAGTACCTTATTGATTAAGTGTGCACAAAATCTTAATTATTTTCCTCAAATGTACTCGAGGACAGATTTTCGTAATTCTTTCCGTTTCTGTAAGGGATATATCCAACTATTCAAATTAAACATTTTTTACTATAACTGTATTTATTTAATTAACAACAAAATAAGAAAACAAACAAGAATATTAAAAAATAATCATTGACAAAAATGTTTCCCCACACAAACCCCTTGGACTCCCTTTTTACAGCACACACAAACTAGCGAAGACCGAGTCACTCCTTTTCCTCCTTTATTACTACACACCACACAACGGCGAAGCTTCGTCCCTGGTAACTTCTCCAAAAAAAAAATTGTTTGGATCTTCAATTTGGATTCTCAATACTTTCAATTATCTGGCCAGTAAATTGTAGTCGAGATATTTTTTTTCTTTTGTATTATGCGAATACAAAATGTAGGAATTTAGAACCATTCTCCCGAAGATGTTAAATGTTACTTTTTTTCCAAAATGTTAGTGTCTTCCTTTCATCCAAATATACGTAAAGCATTTTATCTGACTCGTCTATGCCACCAATGAACTTATTATAATTGTGTATGATACTTGGTTTCGTTTTTTCTACTTCAAATGTTCTTTTTTTTCTTTTTGTGGTTACGTTACTTGTTTTTGGTAGGTATTGCTTCATTACCGAGTTGCATTTGGTACCAACTAATGACTCGTCAATTGACAATTCTCGGTGAGGTGGGTAATAGTGTCGGAAGACTCTATTGGCGTGGTCAACAAGTGGGGAAAATCTGGCCTACGGACCATAGTCAGGATGGCCTGGAAGAGCTATTTTTTTTTTGTTATCCACCATGTGAAAAAATTTGAGAATCAACTGGAAACGGTCCAGCGAAAACATTTTTTTAAACCACGGTATATTTCTTGAGTTATTAGATCTATAAGCATATATGGTTGGTCTTCTGGTAATACCCATCTCTAATTAAACTGCAATAAATGGGTTTATTTCTAATTCCGTAACTGGCTTCCATGACTTAACTCGTGATTTCGGTTTTTATTTCTTTTCCAGAGTATGGAAATTGTTGGGCGTATGGATTAGTTGAATATAGTTTTGATGAGCAGAGAAGTAAAAAACAATTCAAAATATCCAATAGGCTTTTCAATATCGGTGGGTAAATGTTTTGTTCTGGGAATTTCGAAAAAAGTATTATTTGTTTCGTTGGAAAAATTTATGTCAGAATGAAGTTGCACAAATGTATCGGTATTAAGGTCGTCCAAAACAGTAGACTCATCTTTGGAAGATTCACCACTTTCGCTACAAATACGCGTTCTTCGATTTGTAAACATTCTAATTTCATCGTCACTGTCACTACTTTCATCAAGATAAACATTTTCACTCAAAGATTCAAAAGTGTTTTCATTATCACTACTTGACGAATTTGGCATGGTAGAAATAAAAAACTTTCACTTAAAAAAAATACAAAAATCGATATTAAATTCACAGCAAAATAATTTTAAATGTTTATTTGTAAAAGTTATTAACTTATTAAAAACGTTATACATGCGCGCTAAGACACGTCCGTACATGTCGATACCTATAATCAAACTGCGCAATAGTATGTATTCCAACGCTCCGCACTTTATACACATCAATCGAATTAAGAGTCGATCTATCGACGGTTCGCGCTCTAAGGGTTAACGAATATCAATTGAAACGTGAAACCAAAAAAGACACAGAAAATACCCGTTTTTTTCTGTATCTTTTTCGGTTTCGTGTTCATTTGTAATTTAATATTGTCTTCTTCAATGATTAAGATTTGACTAAATTTATTTTTGAATTTATATACTTTATTGAGTACATGGAATTGCTCCAACCTCCCCACGTTTCGAATTAAAGAATACATTATTATATACTTATATTAAGGAATTATATTGAAGATATTTCTCAGTGACATAATGATGATAATTATTAAAGTTACCTGCCGAGTGGTAATTATATATTATATGATGTGTACATATAAATATTCAGCAAGTTAACGGCTTGATTGCGAATCTGTTGCGCGGATTCCACTGGTAGCAGCGCGCGAAAAAGCACGGACACTGACAGAGAGCGCGGAGTACCCGTATCACATGTCGCGACGCCAACGGCACGCGGTATGGGGGTGATACGGGCAGTGAGGGGCGCCGCGATGCTCCGCCAGTAGGCCGCGAGCCGCGACGCACGATAGTCGCGTTCTCCCGATCGTCCACCTTTGGCGGGTTACTTTACGAGATGATATTATTATCGAAACAAACTTCTCGGACTGGTTTTGAAGTTTAGTGATCTACGGCGTCATGTGTGCAATGCATTATTAACATTTGTCAGCAGCCAGAATGTCGAATCGTAAGATTTTCTTCAGATTATGTGAAGTGCGATTGTTTCGGATTTTCTTGTGTTTATCAGGATTCGGACTATCGTCAGGTCACGAATTGTCGCGCAATTGTGAAAGGAGGGGCACCCTATTATCGTGTAATCTCAAAACCATCGGCAGTCAAAAGGTTCTTTTTGGAAGTCTACCGCTTTCAGTAGTTGCTCATATTTCTGAACTGCACGTGCGGTGCAGCGATACATTACTCTTGGAAAGTTTTTTGGAACACACAGATCTACAAAATAAATCATCAGGATTCTTATTCCAGTTGAACAAATTGACAACTCTACGAATTGACTATTGCAAGATTCGCAACGTGCCACCTAAAGTGTTTGCTGCAATGGTGCAACTCAAAAGTCTAGCTCTGAGAACCCACAACAAGGACTGGGCGCCTATGATGCTGGAACTGTCCACGGAGAGTTTTTCCGGTTTGAGAGAACTTCGACATTTGGACATTTCGGACAATAACATTTGGACCTTGCCATCAGAAGTCTTCTGCCATCTTCACAATTTAAAAATATTAAACTTAACCAGAAATCGTATACAAGACGTGAATCAACTAGGATTTTCGAATCAAGGTGAGATTACCACCTTCGACTCCTGTAACACTGCAATTGAAGATTTAGACTTGTCTCAAAATGACATCATCAAAATTGAAAATAATTTTTTGTCTAAATTGAGGTCACTGGTATCTCTTTATTTGCAACAAAATGCTATAAGTTTTATAGAAGGTAGAGCTCTAACAGGACTCCCAATGCTACAAGTGCTAAATTTATCTAGTAACTTCATATCTTCGGTCCCGTCTGATTTCCTGCAAGCATCGCGGGATATTAAGCAAATCTATTTAAATAAAAATAATTTAAGTGCTTTATCCCCGGGATCGTTTGATGGACTGGAACAATTGCAAGTATTAGATTTGTCGAATAATGAATTAACCAGTAGAGGATTGAGTAAAGATTCATTTCTAGGATTAGTGAGAATGATAGTTCTAAATTTAGCTCACAATTCCATAGTAAAGTTAGATTCACTAGCTTTTCGTAATCTCTATAGCTTACAAATCCTAAACCTAGAGCATAATTCGGTGGAATACATCTCGGAAGATTCATTCATCGAATTAAAGAATCTCCATGCTTTGACCCTATCTCACAATAAAATAAAATCAATCGGATCGAATTATTTTTCAGAACTATATGTTTTAAACCAACTTTACCTTGACCACAATTGTATTTCATATATACATCAAAATGCTTTCGAAAATGTTACAAATTTGCAAGACTTGGGTATCAGTGCAAATGAATTAAATGCAGTACCCGAGGCAATTAAGAACTTAAGGTTTTTAAAATCACTGGACTTGGGAAAAAATAATATAAGCATTTTGTCGAATTCGTCTTTCGAAGGACTTGATAAGTTATATGGTCTTCGGTTGGTAGATAATAAAATTTCCAGAGTTGGTTTAAATAGTTTTAAGAATTTACCATTATTACAGGTATTAAATCTTGCTTCAAATAAAATAGTTAGTATTGAAGTCGGTTCATTCAATATGAACCCGTCATTAAAAGCTATACGATTAGATGGCAATAAAATACGTGAAATTCATGGCTTGTTTGAGAGACTGTCATCTCTTCTGTGGCTGAATGTATCTGATAATGAATTAACATGGTTCAGTTATGAAAACCTTCCGTCTAATCTGGAATGGTTAAATATAAACACCAACATGTTAAAATCTCTTCCAAATTGCGAGAATGTGAATCCAAGCCTGAAAATGTTGGATGCAAGTTCAAATAAAATCGAAAACATAACTGGTAAAGTTATACCGCGTACAGTCGAGCACTTGTATTTGAATAATAATAATATCAAGTCGGTTCAAATTGCGACATTTCTTCAAAAGAATAGTTTGGTGAAAGTGTTGCTATACGAAAACGCCATACAGACAATGGACATAGGAGCACTTGCACTCAGTAATATTAATGGGTTAAGGGATATCCCTGACTTCTACATCAGTGGTAATCCCTTCAAATGCGATTGCTCCATGGAGTGGTTACAACGTATTAATCAACTGGCCCACACGCGCCGATATCCCAGGATAGGCGACATAGATTTAGTCACATGTTTACTAACGCACTCCAGAGGGATGGGGGCCAAGGGGGTCCTCGAACTTAAACCTTCGCAGTTCTTATGTCCATATGATACACACTGCTTTGCCCTTTGCCATTGTTGTGATTTCGATGCTTGTGATTGTGAGATGACATGCCCCAAGAATTGTACTTGCTACCATGATCTTACGTGGACAGCAAATGTTGTAGACTGTTCTAACGCCGGTTATACGAGTGTTCCAGCTAAGATTCCTATGGATGCCACTGAATTGTATTTGGATGGTAATGATTTTAAAGATTTAGGAAGTCACGTTTTCATCGGTAAAAAAAAATTACAAGTTTTATTTTTAAATAATAGTAACCTTTTTAGCGTGCACAATAGAACTTTTAAGGGAGTCGAGTCATTGAAAGTTCTACACTTGGAAAATAACATGATTCAAGAGCTTAGAGGAGATGAATTTGACCAGTTACATAACCTCAATGAACTCTATCTTGACCATAATGGCATATCGAGTGTAGCAAATGATACATTTAAAGCAATGAAAAACTTGGAAGTTCTTAGACTTGATGAAAATAATATAGTGCACTTTTCCCCTTGGCAGCTTTTAGCATCATCATCAGGTAGTTTACCACATGTATCCTTAGAAGGAAATAAATGGTCATGTGACTGTCATAATATTGTTCGGCTAGATTCTTGGCTTAGAATAAATGCGGGAGATGCCGAAGAATTGTTTTGTTTTGGAAATAACCACGAAAGAGAAACAATTACTACGGTCCTGAGTCGTTGTGGAACATTGGTGGAAAACTCTCTGGCCACTTCCGTACAACACCCGGATACCTTACAGAATTTTTCCGAACCAACATTTATAGGGCAAAACTATGTCTCTATTTTTGCATCAATTTTCATTATGGCAATTTTAGTTTGCATGATTGGTGCTCTGATATTTGCATTTAGACAAGATTTTCGCTTATGGGTTTATTCTCGGTATGGCATTCGATTGTTTAAGGGAAATAAGATGTCTAATACAGCTGATTTTGAAACAAATAGGTTATACGACGCGTATGTCATTTACAGTATTGAAGACGAACAGTTCGTCACCACAGCTATATCCTCGGAGTTGGAGCAAAGTGGTTACACCGTTTGCTTGCACTATCGAGACATTCACGCGATGAGGGGCAACTCGTGCATTGCGGATACTATATCGAGCGCCACTGAAGCTTCGAAGCGAATAGTCGTTATTTTAACGATTAATTTCTTATCACTCGAATGGGTGAATAATGATCTTAGGATTTCATTACTGTCGACTTTAAAGGGCCTCAGATTGTCTGGTAAAAGTAAAAAAATTATTTTTATTTTATCGACTGATGTTAGTGCACTCAATTTGGATGCCGATCTTCAAGTTTATCTCCGCTCACACGGGGTATTTTACTGGGGGGAGAAGAGGTTTTGGGATAAACTTCACTTTGCTATGCCAGATGTGGTTTATGATAAAACTGCAATTGCTAATTCTACTCACTCTCTGAAAATCCAAAATTTTAGATACATGACAACACCTCATTTGGCGGAGAGCTTACATCGGTACCATAAAACCCTGCCACCCCCGAGTAGCGTCCTGTGGTCTTCCGAGTGTGGTGGGCACGGGGGACCAGAGTCCGGCGCAGGGTGCTCTGGCACACAGGGCAGAGCCATCGGGTGCTCCACCGACGGGGGGCGCGTGCGGGGGCGGGGCCGAACCTACTTTGTATAGTTATATGCTCCGTTATCACCTTTGAAGGCTGTGAATTATAAGTACGTAACCTACGTTTCTCGTATTATTCCTATTTTAATTATTTTTAAATCCATTCTTTCAATGGTTCAGCTATTTGCTCATCTTTTGAAGCTTCATAAGTCTTTATCGTGCATTACTGATATCATCGTTTTTCCACCTTTTCTTTGTTGGCCATCGTTTTAATCATTTATAATTCAACAATATCTATTTTGCATTCAAATTATTAATTTAGGTGTTAATGACTTTTAGGTAAGGTTAGACTGATTTAAGTATAATTTATAAAATCTGGATTATCATTATTTCACGTTTTATACTCGTAGACACGTGAACGTCTCTGAGATGTTAGTTAAAGGTTAACGTTGAGTTGAAACGCAAACGTATTGCCTGATTTAAAACAATGTGAGTATACATTGATTTGGCATTTGTGAATAAAATCATATTGTCATAATGGTCTCAGCATTTTACGTTGAGGTTCGATTCCTGTCACATTGTATACATAGTCATTGCAAACTTATAAAATTCATATATACCTACTTCATGTACCTTTTCCTGTATGGCGATTTATTTTTCCATAGCATTGAAAATCATTGTATCACCAGATGTTTTATGATAATGCTTTATTTGATGAAATACCTATATAAAATAATAATTTGAATGGAAGAATTCACCTGAACGCCGGGGATCATTTCATAACTTTGGGAACATTCGCAAAAACATCAACGACATGGCCAATACAATAATTCAATTTTTGTTTTAAAAAAAGTGAATACCGCAAAACATTTCAAACTGCTCCTTACTGTCCGGAACCACTAAGATTATTGCATCCCCAATTGTTGTATAATGTAAGGCTGAAGGGAAGAGATGGAGAATGCGAAGGTTGGGAAAGTAATCAGGTCTGGTCACCAAACCCGGCTAAAGCCATTTAAAGCAATATTTCGATTCTCGTGGTGGTTTTCCACCACGATAATACTGAGAGTTGGTATCTAACACTCTCAAATTTACTTATTTTATTTTAAAATCATTAAATTTGACATAATAATTTATATGAAATTTTCATATATCTGGAAAAGTCAATTACAAAAAAGTAACCGTATCTGTTTTACATTACCTTCGCACAGAGACCCTGAGAAAAATAATTTCTCCAGGGGCCAATGGGATGTATGGAGGTTCTTCAATTATTCCTCGTCTTTTTATTTCAAGGGTTTGTGATATCTGATTATTGTAGTATTCGGGATTAGCATCTTTGTAGTTACATTATTCGACGTATTTTTGTTAATACTTATTTAGGGGTATTAAAGAATGTAATCATATTTTCCTACGCTTACCACAAACATTAACAAGCTACGAGTATATACTTACATTGATCCATTTCTTTCTAAAAGCAATTCAACTTTTTTGTCACATTATGTATAATAATAATAATTCGATGATTTGAACGGCGCCGTTTTTGTGAAAAATCACCTTATTGGCGCTGTATGTATCTTGTAGTTAGTTTAATTTATGTTAAAAACTAATTACATTATTACCACGCATAAATATGTAATATATATAATTGCACATTAAATTGATAATACTAATGTTGGTATCTACCTACGTTTTTGTGGTATTTGATTACTATTTCAGAAAAGGTTTACAATAAATAAAAAAAACTACAAAAAAAAAAATTATGTTCTTTTGCGTATTTTGTTAAGTGTTTCTTCTATCACTAAAAGGATAATTAGTAGATCATTCTTCAAAAAACTTATTGACGAAAACAATGATATTTTTTAAACTAAATATTTGTTGACCACTGAAAATACTTTTGAAATATTTTGATTTTTAACACATAATTCACCCGAATTTATGTAATAATAAGTTTGTCTGTAAATCTATATGGATTGTTAATTGAATAATTCTACCTATAATTAGTGCATTGTATGTAAATAATGTATGTAGGTATATATGACGCTCTGTCTGCTGTCTGCTGTGTGTAGTCTGCGGTCTGCTACATACGAGTACTATGTACATACGCAATTATTTCCAAACACATACAATTTAAAAAATACATATTTATGTTCTCGTTGCCCTGAAAGTAAAATGCCGTAGTGAGCTACGCCCTAGTACGAATCTTAAATTCATCCAAATTGTCATTTTTTACCTTAAATCAAGTTTCAATGGGGGTTAACATTTTTATTTGTGAACATGGGCAATGAAATAAATGTATAATTTTGGTGTGTTATCCGAAAACACTGATTCGGAATTACCTAGTTGTTGTAATTACCCCGAGATATTATATATACATATATAAAAAGACAATTTTGTATGGATTGGCCAATAAATCGCTACAAATGAATGTTCAAACAATGCGATGTATCATTAACGATGTATTATTTCTTTTTTAAATATGTACTTCAATATAACTTTTTTTTAATTATGAGCATGTAATTTTGTTACGTTGTCTATTGTAGTGGGTAAACTAAAGGTATACTTATGGTCTATACTTATCTTTTAAATAGTGTCTATATATTTGTTGGTACACTATTTAATACTATTAAAAGAGCATATATACATATCTGCGAAAAGGCCAAAAATTGACGGGGATCTCAACAAATAAGTCATTTTTGTTGCGCGGCAATAAAAACATGTTTTTTTTTTCATCCATAAATGTTTAGATTAAGAACTCCTCGGTATTGAAGAGCATTTTTAAAAATAAGTTTTCTTATGGGTATATATATGTCTGATTGCTGTTCACCAGTTTAAAAAAAAAACATTTTTTAATTGCCTAAAATTTTATTGGATATGGTGAGAAAACATTTTTTTTTTGGATTTTGAATAAATAATCACTGTTTCACATTGCTGGGATTTAATTTACGACATAAATACGTCAAAATTATAATAAGATAAAAATTATAATTTGCTATGTATAATTTTAGTTTAAGTGATCGCATGAACGTATTATATTATGAAAGACACTACCAACTTATTACGTGTGTGTGTGTGTGTGTACATAGATTTGTGTTAATGTAATTAGAATTACAATAATTTCTATGAAACCAGTGATACATAAGTTAAGCATTTGTAAAGATTTTAAAAAGTGAATCGTGTTATGAATAACCACTTCTGTAATAAAGATTGTCTTTACAACTACTGCATTTTACTCACAAACCAGATCCCAAGTAAAATACATTTTACTCATAAACTAGATCCCAAGTAAAATACTTCATGAATTATGGGAGAGTAATTCATTATTTTTGGTTTTTGTCTAACCTAGAACTCAATAAAATAATCTCACACTATTGTTATACCCCAAAACTACAGGAATTTTGCTGGTTAGACTAAGCAAGTCTCTAAGTACGTGTGAGAAACGAGGGTAAGTACATTGATATTATGTATGAGTCGGTACGTAGGGAAAACAATGTTTAAAAATATATTCAAAGAAGGGGTGTTTTAACGTTTGCCGAAAATTGTTAGCTACGAGGTAGCTTGAATCATTTTATGATTTATTTGGGGCATCGTGACAGAAAGAAAACAAAATATCTCTTTGTAGGTTTCGCCAAATAGCCATCAACAAATAAAAACTTTTTCAGGATTTTCAATAAACAAATAAATTAAAAATTTCTTTGCATTCACCACTTTATTAATATACACATATCAACATGTTTCGAAAGCGATGCTTTCTTCATAAGGAATATATAGAATACTATAAGGTAATTTTAATTCGTTTATTAATAATGACGCCACAAAGTAATTACCAATCTTTGGAAGAAAATGTTTTCAATAAATATTTAATCTAAAAAAAGTGTTTATCTAAGCTCAACATTTTCGTGATTAGGTCATTTTGGCGCTGACCGCCTCAATAATGATATTTCTAATGGCTCTGCAAAAAAAACTAATCCATCAAAAGCTTCGTTCAGACACCAAAAGGTTAACGCATGTGACGTTCCCAGCTAGCAAGTAAGTTAATATATATTGAACACTGATGGGAAGGTCCAAATATATCATCATAGTCGTAACTAATTTCATCCACTTTATTTTAACTCACGTGCGCTGTGCGGACTATCTGAACGAAGCTAATAAGGTAGTCATGACAGAATGTACATAGTCGTAACTAATTTCATCCACTTTATTTTAACTCACGTGCGCTGTGCGGACTATCTGAACGAAGCTAATAAGGTAGTCATGACAGAATGTACATAGTCGTAACTAATTTCATCCACTTTATTTTAACTCACGTGCGCTGTGCGGACTATCTGAACGAAGCTAATAAGGTAGTCATGACAGAATGTACATAGTCGTAACTAATTTCATCCACTTTATTTTAACTCACGTGCGCTGTGCGGACTATCTGAACGAAGCTAATAAGGTAGTCATGACAGAATGTACAAAATGATAACTGCTGTAAGAATCACTACAATGAAAACTTTCTTTTTGACTTGCATACATGTCAATGCAAGTAATTCTGAGGTTCCAAATTTATTATACGATTCAAGAATTTTTTTATGTACCTAACAAAACATGGCCAGAAAAGGCAATCTCCAATATTACTTTTATAATCAATACATTTCGTAAAATTTACAGTTCTCCCAATCCGAGGGTATACCCACTTAAAAACTTATTAATATCATTATAACTCTTTATTTTGCGTACGATCGAATATTAAATAAATATTTCATGCTAGCTGACGTATGCCCGGCCTTGATCGGGGTTATTAATGCTTTGGAGTAAAGTTTTGGGGTTGTGAATTCTAGTAAACTGGGTTTCATAATAAGAACAGTAATATTTTTTTATTATTAATTATTTTTTTAAGATTTAAAAACCTCATTTTAATATTTAATCATTGAAGAAAATAATATCAATATAACCTAAATGAAAGATGACACCGGACAAAAAGGACAGAAACTAAAAGATGCGACTGAAATATTTTTAGTTTCTGTCCTTTTGTGCGGTTTCGTCTTTCATTTAGGTTATGTTAATATTATTTTCTTCAATGATTAAATATTGCAATGAGGTTTTTAAATCTCAATAAAAATAATTAATAATTAAAAATTGAATTCTGTAAACTTTTATAAAAAGTCAACTGATGTCTCATATAAATAAAAAGTCGGTTTTTAATCCGAGACACTGTTTAAGTTTGCAATTGAGTTCGGGTAGAACTTTGTAAACATCATAAAAATAGCTGCCAATAATATGAGATTAAAAATGGAAAATAATATTTACAAATCTTGAATTTGAGATATGATATCGATGAAGATGACACAAATTGAACTGGTCTCATTGGCTAAGTCGGTTGAGCGTTGCCCCGGATAGGCAGAGGACCTAGGTTCGAGTCCCAGATGCGACTGAAATCTTATTAGTTTCTCGCCTTTTGTCTGGTTTCATCTTTCATTTAGGTTATGTTAATATTATTTTCTTCAATGATTAATTAATATTATTGTTAAGAATTACCCCTACCCCTACTCCTACTCCTTTTATTCCCAGAAAGTTTCGTTTTTTAACGTCAATATAACCATGTGCTCCTCCGGTGACCTCGGTGGTCTAGTAGAAGTATAATAGCGCATAGTTATTATTTAAAAATTAGTCCTCAATTCAACCCGTTACCCATTCAACGCTGAGATAATGCGTAATAATGGAAAAACAAACATATATACTCGAAATGTATATATTAAGATAGAGACCGAAGAGGAGAATCGACAAATCAGTATTTTATTTTTAAATATTAATAAAAATTTTAATACATACATTTAAATAAACATAAGTACAAAGGTTATAAATATTTACCTAACATACATATATTTTTTAATATTCAATTATATATATATATATATATATTTGAATACATTTATATAAGTTTATGTGTATTGTATATATATACAAAAAAATCCTACATTAGCAAAGTGAGTGCGTGGGTATACTTGGTATTAGTTAGTGGAAGTAAAAAAAAAAGATTCTTTTGGCATGAAATAATTTTTTTTTATTTTTATTTTTCCTTTACTCATACACAATATACACATACATATATATTTACTTATATCTACATCCTTACAAGTGTACAAATTAAGCGAGTTTTTACTTTAAAATAATAACTGTACAATACTAATAAGATTGTAAAAGAAAACCGGATAAAATGAAATATCATATTTTTTGTTGAGAGAATTACATTAAATATATTAGTAAAATTAAAAATGAACTATGCCGACATAATTCTTTAAGACAGGAGTCTTTAAAAGCACCATTTTAAAAATTCGCAATTCGAATTTATGGGAAAAATGAGAGAAAATCTATTGCTGAATATTTTACGTGACAGGGCAATACTTTTTTACCAACGAAATTCTGCATAAATATATAAGGCATTTGTCTTCCAAATACGAGTATGGGCTAGTTTGGTAGTCATTATTCCAGTAGATATTTGAATGTCAGAAATGAGAAAAATATATATGAAGCGAGTAGGTTGGTATCACCGTACATTTCGTCGTCGCACTATTCGGTGCACTTGTTTCTCACTGTGGCAGTATACCTGCCCCCTTCCCACTGCCATGCTCCCCTGGTCGCGGTGTCCGGCCTCCCCG
This sequence comes from Halesus radiatus, assembly GCA_022606495.2. NCBI lineage: Eukaryota > Metazoa > Arthropoda > Insecta > Trichoptera > Limnephilidae > Halesus > Halesus radiatus. The sequence goes on along the minus strand of JAHDVE020009700.1, from coordinate 55,469 downwards.
TAAAGTCATTGTTTTGACACATAATTAGCAGTGATAATTAAATTAATAATTAAGATCCCGTTAAGAGTTTGGGATACTATGGCGGTGGAGGGTGGACGGTGCCGGGGACGTGTATAAAATTTTCGTACTCTTTCCCCATAAACATTTTTTTCCTTTCCACTGCTCCTTAAGGCTATGTATTCAACTTATGAATTGTTTTTGTGAATAACTCGTAGAACTCCATTTAATTTTCTTTAAATTTTATATAAATCGTATTTAGTAATGTTATTATTAAGTTATGCAAGTATTTTTAGTTTTTATTATTCTGAGAGCTCTTTCGGCGTTTAAGGCCATTTTCAAGCTTCGATGAATCCACATTGTGACGACTTATTTATAAGATTTTTTTACTCCCACCCAATTCTAATTTGAACGGTTTTTTAAAATAATGTTTTATTATTGGTAAAACCGATTAACTAGGAAAACAATTAAAATTCTCTATTCAGTATGAATTCGCAGAATATCTCTTAGTAAATAATCACGCCCCACTTAACAACAATGAGCCTAAACCCTTACACATAGGAAGAGACGGTTTTAGATTAAATTTTCTTGAACAATTAGAAATTAATAAACGAACTAATGATCCTAATATATTTTTTCCGAGTAGTTGGTATCAATTTATTTAATTTATATTACCTATAAAAATTACCACAGTGGTGTATATTTGAGATATGTTTATCGTTCGGTAAGGGGATGGTCTCCCTGCATTAAGTTAGACAATATTGCGACATTTTTTTTTTAAATTTCATAACACAAGAACAAATTTAGAACAAAGAAATGTCGTATGAATTATTTTTATAGAAACTACAGGCAGCGCTGAAAGTTTCATCGATGGGAAGATATTAAAAAGGATTACGATTTTAAATGTTTATACGTCAGTAAATACTGACGGAAATAGAAATATTAAAAATCCACTCGTCTGTATATAGAAAATAGAAGTGTAGAGTCAATCCAAATTTATAAGACCCTCGGGTATGGGATAGTTCATATTTTCTTTGCTCAATAAATATACCTACTAACTAATCAAATTTATTTTTAAGTGTCAATTTTGAAAAAAATAATTGTGAACCTTACACACTCACGCAAAGGTAATATGAAACTAGTGTAATAATAATAATACTAATAATAATTTCTAATATGTAACTAAAATACATGTATAACTAATCAACTTCAAAGCCCTCCGAGCCGTTGGAGTTTATGTGCCCTTTGGAGGCTTGTCGAACAAAAAGTTATCATGGACTGTACTATCATCCGCGTAACAATAGATTGGTGCACATGTCAAGAGGTCATTGATGTGCGACAAAAACAGTGTCGGAGACAGAATTGATCATTGTGGGACGCTAACATTTATTGAATGCGAGGAAGAGATAAAACCGTCAGCAACCGCCTGAATCGATCACTTCTTCAAAAAGTTGTCAACCTACGTATTCAAGGATACGGGAAGTCCGTAAGAAGGCAATCTGTTGTTAAGTCCTCGGTCCCAAACACGGTTAAAGGCCTTAGAAATGTCCAGTAAAACCATTTAACCATTTGAATCTCACCGTAACGTTAAAGGCACTGCCCCCAAGCATGCATCACAAACGCGAGAAGATCACCGCACGAGCGGTTACGCCGGAATCCGTACTGAAGGTCGTTAATAATTTTGTTCTTCTCGAGGTATGTGAGCAGTTTGTCGTTGACCGCACATTCCATCACCTTGAACAGAACTGATGTGATCGTTATGAGGTAGAAGTTGACCGGGTTGGAGTGGTCACCTCTCTTAGGTATAGGATGAATGACTGCTTTTTTCCAACCAGAGTACACAGAGCCACATTTCAGGGACATTTTAAAGAGCTTTGTCAAAACTGGTGCAATTTCTGCATCGCACCCCCGCAATAATAATAATAATAATAATAATAATAATAATAATAATAATAATAATAATAATAATAATAATAATAATAATAATAATAATAATAATAATAATAATAATAATAATAATAATAGTAATAGTAATAATAATAATAATAATAATAATAACAACAGTAATAATAATAATAATCATAATCGTAATCATAATCATAATCATAATAATCATAATAATAATAATAATAATAATAATAATAATAAAAATAATAATAAGAATAATAATAATAATAATAAGAAGAAGAAAAATAATAATGAGAATTATAATAATTATTTCTTTATTTCATCAGAACAAAGCGATTAGTGCAATACTCTGTCTGCCGTATAAAAAGAATACATTTAAAAAAATATATTAAAAAATAACATGATGTGGAAATAGAATATAAAAAAAATATATCAAATAAATTTATAATAACATATTTAGCATTTATGCTACAGTGGCCTGAGGGAAATTCACCATCTACGATGTAGGGGCGCGCCCAGCCACTGGGCGACGGCCTGGACAAGAGTGTTTTCCGATCTCTGTGGCGCCGGAGGACTGCACCTGTTAAATCTCCTGGCGAGCATGTTGACTCGTACGGTTTGTGCTGTTCTTTGGCGTTCTATGTCATTTTTATCGTTTAGTTCATCATGATGACATGTCCGAAGTAAATGATTTCGTTGCAGATTTCAAGATTGGCTCCGCCGAGACGTATGGGCGGAATGACAGCAGAATCCGTATTTGCTTTGAAAATCAGCAGTGAAGCTTTTTTAGCATTGTACATCAGCCCCTGAACCACGTCAGGTATTCCGTCACGCCCTCTAAACGTTAAACGCCAATTCCCGGCACGTCTCAGCTATTGAACAAATTTTGATGATCTGACGCGCATAACAGTATGACCGTTATGTTTGAAAACTGATCATATTTTTTTACAGGCGATTATTGATTATTGATTCGTTTATCGCATCAATAATCGATATTTAACGGGGACCTAAACTGTTCGATTTTTTTTTTAATTGAAATTTTTATTACATAATTACATTTTGAAACAGTCTATAAAATACAAGAAAATATGATAAAAATTAAATATGGAAAACCAAAAAATCTCACAACGGCAAAGCCTGTGTGTGGGTATTATAATAGTTCTTTATCACATTTCTATGGCTTATGTGAAAATTTCATTTTAAACAAAAAATAAGTTAAAAATATAATTTAAAAAAAAATCATTTTCTTAAAAGCAACAAGTGCTAGTGAAAATAAGAAAGGTAAAATATGACATAATGTGATAATAAGAAACAAACACAAAAACATTTCATTAGTTATGACAGTAAACAGAATTTACTGTTATTATCATATACGAGTATACGTACATAAGTATAATAAGAGTTTAGTGGGCGTTTAAAAATCACACACATGTACGATACTAATGTTTTGAAAGCAAGTTTTATAAAAAAATGAATATGTATTGGTGTTTTAAAAAATGATAACATAAAATAAGGCATTGAACAGCAACAAAGTAAACTACAAACCAGAGGTAATAAAACTTACTGAGAATAACCAACATAATTAGAAAGTCGGCAGTCAAAGACGACTTAGTAACAAATATAAAGAAAACCCATGTAATAGAATAAATCCCTTGTAGTCTCTCCCCACCCCTCCCCCCCATATGTTGTGTATATAAACCGTAGATTAAGATTAATTTTTACCAGTCTGAAGATGGCTTTAACAAGCTGAAACCGGTTACGGTGAAATAAAATAAATTGTTTGGAGGGATATGTTTTGATTTTTTGGCACATAATCTAGATTATTGATTTTTGTACAATTTTCATAAGTTTTATGTGATTATTGTAAGTTCCACCCCAACAAATTATTCCATAGCAAAGGTCTGAGTGAACTAGTGCATTGTAAAGAAGTTTCATGGTTTTCACATTTAATAAGTTACTCATTCGTTTAAATATATAAGTTACGAATCTTTGTTTATTTACTGTTTTTTTTCTATATGGTTGGTCCATTTAAGTTGACAAACTATATTGTAGCATCGCGGATTGCGTGCTCGACTGCAACTTCCCTAACAGGGGTGCTCTTTTGTACCTCTGGAATCGTGGGTGAGATTGATAGATGAGGTACGGGTATATTGTGAGGTAAAACACGATACAATAAATAAAAACCCTATTCACAAAGAAAACATTGTCTTTATTGAATCAAAAACCCCGATTATCATCACTAGAGGAAAGAAAAGAGTAAAGAGAGGGATTAAGTTTCAATGAGAATAATGGCTCTTGTGGTCAGATTCTTCCCCTCAGCAAAAAGCAAGGCCGCTCCAGTCCTGACGCTCACCGATTCCCACGGTCACCTTCAGCGAAGACTATTCCATCTCTTTGAAAACGCCATCCGCCACAGCTCCCGTGGGGGTCAGACAAAAGTATTTAAGGATGCTACCTTATGTTACTGTTTGGACGTAGATTCAGCAACTGACCCTCGACGTCCGCTCACCACTCTGCAGGGACCTTCTGCAACACACAAGGCACGCGCGGTTGGATTTCGTAACCATATATTTGTTTATCAATAAATTAAACCATACCCACTTCGGGTAAATCGAATGGACGCACCCCGGCGTCAAATAAAATAGGAAATTATCAACATAACCACTCCCACAAAAAAAACGTTGAGCTCGACCGCTCGTGTCAGGTTATGTCCGCCGCCATCTTGCACCGCCGCCTCTGCCGGATATCCAATCCATAGACACGTGATGATATTGCATAATGGACATTCGCAATGTTGCGTCCATATCGGAGATAATAATTACGTTACAATATTTACACCTAAGTACTTATGAATTTTCCTGATTTCATCTCCGCACAGCTTGAGCATATGGTCGGGTTACATTTAACATTATGAAACACCAAATTAAGGTTAGTTTTAGAAGCTGACTTTTGAGTATTATAAAAAGGGATGAAAAGAGTTTTATCATAATTTAAAGTAAGAAGGTTTCTATCTAGCCACTCTGAGAATAGCAATACATTTGTAAGCTTTATTGGTTGTATCTTCCCATGTTTTTCCTTGAACCGTTACTGCAGTTTGGCAGCAAACTTTTACCAAATTTTAAATTTTTTACCAGATATATCAATGTTACATAGGTCATTTATATTTACCAGAAAGAGTAGATGCCCTAATACGGTTCCTTCTGGCACACCATGTTTAACAAGATCATAATTGCTCAAGCATGCTCCAATTTGTATGCATTGTTGACGATTCAGTATGTAATTTTGTAATAACATGAAACAATTATCCTTAATTCTAATGTTGGGTAGTTTCTTTAAGAGAATTCTATGTTAACGATGTCAAAGGCCTTTTTAAAGTTCATAAAATTTGTTGGAGTTTTATGTTTGCATCTAAGTTAGAATATATAGTTTTGGTTAAATTTAATAAAGCACTATCAGTACTAAGTTTATTTCTAAACCCATATTGGTCGGCTGATAGGAGAGTTGCTTGATTTGAACAATGTCAAAAAGTTAATTGGCGCTGATCGATGATTTCATGGACATCAAAAAATATGACGAACGTTTGATACACCCCAACCTAAATAGCACCATGCTAAATATCCTTTTCATTTTGAAATCATTTAAAGTCTTATAAAAGGTAAGTAGTAATAAAAATAATCAAATGCCGAAAAGCTGTGACACCTTCCTTTTTGAAGATTTACAAAAAAGTGCCAGAAATGTCTTTTTTCGTGACCGTTCTACTATATATATATATTTTTTAAAATTTAATGTAAATCAAATTTAATTATGTTATTATTAAGTTTCTGCGAGTATTTTTAGTTTTTATTATCGTGGCAGCTGTTTCGGCGTTTAAGGCCATTTTCAAACTGCAAACTTGCAGAACTTGCAGAACTTAATAATATCATTATTAAATTTGATTTACATTAAATTTAAAATAAATAAATAAATGGAGTTCTACGAATTAAAGAAAAAACAATTAATATATAAAAAAATGTTTCTGCTTGGAAAATGTTAAATTTTATAGTACATATTATATGTAATTTGCCTTGAGCGCCTTATCCTTCATTATTACATTATAGCGTAATGAACAATGATAATCAACACCTGAAAAGCTACAGCCTACGCTCGGTCAAGGAGCAATGCACGCCACTGATACATAGGTATACATACGGTATTAAAAATTCACAGAAAATAACTGAGATTTACAGGTTTTGTATTTTTGACATTCGCTTTTAAATATGAAATCATCGGGGTGAAATTCAATGAGTTTTGGCACAAGTTAATTTTGTTAAACCTCTTATAATATCATTTGAGATAAAAATGATTTTGCTAGAGAAGTAGGCACCTAAAATAGGTATTTAACTACATTCGAACAAGGCTTCAATGGTTTTAAATGAAAGTGTCGTACAGCTCCCGCACCGTTTCGATGGTTGCCACATAGCTGCTGGCGCTGGCGCTAAAGTGTGATCCAGAGGGAACAGTGCAGATAAACATCTTGTTTATAGCGCAACGAACGGAATGTTTGATAAGCTACTAATATATTACCAACAGCAAATATTTGAAGCCTTGCCGACCACAAATCCAGTCTTCCTTTCAGAGTATGAAGAGACAAGATCCAATTTTCAGGAAATACATTTTACGGGGCAGGATCAAGCCTCCTTCTCCATAACGCAAATATCCCGCCTGAGCCTTTTGACTTTGTCTTATGACTCAAACATAACGTTATACTCGTGGATACCTTCCTACATTGCGGATCTCGAAACCCGAAAACAATGCGTACTTACTGTGATAGAATTTCTTTTCAGATTGTTTTCTTATGTTTTCCGTCATTCCAACTATCCCCTCTCCTCTCTTCTCCCCCACCGTGCAGGCACCTTATACTACCCGCTACCAGTGACTAAAGCCGATAGGATTATCTTCCATAATACCACTGTCCATGCAACCAATAGCATTTGCACAACAGGTTTTGCATTCCAGTCTAGAATTTCGAATAATTAAATGTGTGCAAGAGTAAAGTTAACACCCCTCTACAACTTAATTCAAGGACAAGATCGCTTTGATCTGTTTGTCGTCACACACCAAAAATAATATAGCCTTAAATCTAATTTTGTCCTATAGAAGAGTACCCTTTAAATGAAAAATTTCCACGTGGGATGGTTTATGTTTATATAAATCTACATTGCCATAACAATTGAAAAAAAAAACAGGACATCTACATTACGTTTTAATGGTCAACACATTTATCTACTAATAATTCAAAACACCAGTTAGATATTATAGTATTTAGATGTACAAACTAAAGTAGGTAGACCATATCATAGTAGATGGCATATTAGGTTTCCTTTCATAATCATCGCTAAATTTAACAAGAAAAAAAACGTCTTTATTTAATTTGTACCAGAACTGCAATACCGGTACTAAAGTCCTCCATTACGACACAAGCAACATCTTCCGCTTACTGTGATGGTAGTAGGAGATTTTCAAATATTGTCAGGTTTTTTTTTTAACAAAAAAAAATAATAATAAATAAAATCTGTTTTTGTGTTGAAAGATCTACCGGTGGAATTTAGTATAAAAAGCAGTATTTATTTTTGATTTATGTAAATATTGCACAACAATGAGGTACCAAAGCTCAAGTTATCTAAGATTCATCACGAATTGCCGATACATGTTACTTTGGGTATTCCCCATTGTTAATATAATGTTTGCCACGAAAACACATAAAGCGGAAAACTGAGATATTCAAAACAGAACTTCCGCCATTGTGAGCATAATCTTAATCATAATAAATATTCAAATACTTAGTTTTAGGTCTCTCACTGAGAGAAGGATGCACGGTCGGGAAATATGCCAAAAGCGCGCTCAACATTTGTACATCGCTGACATGTGTCACATGAGAACGGTTCGTTCAGCCCGGCTGTGGAACGATTTGCCGGCCTCTGTGTTTCCTCCCTCCTACAACATAGGTCTCTTCAAGATCCATGTTCACTTTTTTTTTCTCAAAAATGCCCTTCACACAGCATCCTCAAAGATGACATAGGGTCCAAGAGAAGTTATTTTCCTCAGGGTCCTCCTGTGTGGCTAATGTAAAAAAATATATATGTACATGGATATTTTTATATATATATGGAATATGGATATATATATAATTGGAATAAGCGAAAAAAAAAATTTTTAATAAATTAGGCTTGAAATATCTTAAAATGTAGGAAGGTACCACGAAAGCGCTGCGCCTGAATAATGTAGTCCGTAAACCCCGCAACATCATTTTTGTGCGATTTGCTGTTTACAGACGTAGGCGCAACCAGTAATGTTCATTGGACCCGTCATTTGCATGCTCCCTCAAATCAATACGAAACGTTTTATTTTCTTCCTTAGTTATAAAAAAGTATAGTAGTGTATTTTACCCATAAAACATTAGAGGATATCCTAATCGGAGAAGTGACCTGAAGAATACATCTCATATGGCATCAAAGTTCCCCAAATGGTGTAATAATGACCTAAAACACCTGACTAACTAACTAACCATCACACCGTTTCCCCGCAGGGGTAGGCAGAGAGGACGGACCGCCAAATAACTCGATCTTGGCAAAAACTTCTTCTTTCATTCACTTTCATACAACGCCTCATACATTCTAAATAATAAAAATTTGGGTCAAAAATTACTAGAACTGCAACAAAAATTAAAAAGAATAATTAAAAAGTAAAAAAAATATTTTTTCAGGGTTAAAAAAATTGGAGCCGGGTCAACGGTCCGACGCATTTCAACACTTCCCTTTCGGTCCTAAATTAGATTGCGCTCTCCGGTGTAGTAGGATTCTGTGTTAATCAAGGAAGGCCGAGTTAAATATAAGTTTCGTTGAAATAATTTATTGAAATTAACTTTGTACGTTGTTGGTCAGCGTTTGGATTACTTATGTCACTTTTTATAATATACATTCATGTTATATAGTATTGTGTATCTGAATATTACCTAGTGAATGAGAGTATTAAAATATATTTAAGGTTGATTTATTAAAAAAGGAACACTCTTTACTAACTACATTTATATGATATTAGAAGACACGATACTGGGACAAGGAACGGAGCAGTTGCTCGGCGGCACCGGGAAACGAATGTGAGGAGCCCGGTTCAGCGTGGAAACAACTCTAACTAGAAACCGCCACATTGTATATATATTTTTAATAATTGTAATATCAAAGAGATTATGATAATAATGCTACTGGTTAAAACACAAATAATAGTGCTTATAGGTAATATGAAGCTAGATATTTTACTAGTGTAAAACCAAGAAACATAATATGTAAGTGTAAATGTAAATGTATATCTAGAATAAGACGGTAGACGGTAGACGGTAGACGGTAGACGGTAGACGGTAGACGGTAGACGGTAGACGGTAGACGGTAGACGGTAGACGGTAGACGGTAGACGGTAGACGGTAGACGGTAGACGGTAGACGGTAGACGGTAGACGGTAGACGGTAGACGGTAGACGGTAGAAGGTAGACGGTAGACGGTAGGTTCGGAAGATGTTGAGAAGTAAACACTTCATGCTTTTCTTTTAACTGATCCACAGGACAAGTGTGAAGGTGTAATAAATCACTTACAACTCATAATAATAAAACTAACTAATCATCATGCCGTTTCTCCTCAGGGTTAGGCAGAGGGGATGGACTACCAAACAATATTCTGTAATTGCGTAGGACTTATAAGGTTCCTTAGCAAATCTAGGCAACATAGATTATTATTAGGCACTCTATAGGTAGGTGTTTTATAGGATGTTTTTATAGAGGTTTGTTTTTTAAACACCTGTGAACTGGCCTCCACGATCGTGTGATCTCACACCATTAGATTACTTTTTTGGGGGGTATGTGAAGTGACTAGTCTATGCTGATAAACCAGAGACGTTGGACCATTTGGAAGTCAGCATTCGCCGTGTTATTGCCGATATACGGCCCCAGTTGCTCGATAAAGTTGTCGAAAATTGGACTTCACGATTGCGCTTCATTAGAGCTAGCCGTGGCACCCATGTGCCCGAAATCATATTTAAATAACAATGGCATAAAATTATATATTAAATAAAGCCAATATCATGTACATTAATATTATTTTAATGTTTTTTTTTTATTTTTTATATCTCTCAAAAAAAAACCCTATATTATATGCAATTGTCGCAATCCATGAAAATAGGTAGGTATTATAACTTCGGCACATGCAAATAATATTAACCGTTTCAGTGCTGTACTTATTTTGCGAGTACGTATGAAGAAAAATTGCTTCAGATATTCTATGTTTTTAAATAAATAAAAAGTATGGTATTCAATAAAAATGCAATAACTTGGACAAATATCAATCTTTTTAATTACTTTTTTTTAATGGTTCAAGTAAAGAATGAAATTTGCCGAATATTACATATACTGTATTTTAGTTCTAATAAAAAAAACTACACATTTTAACTACAAAAATAATTAAAAATACAACAATATAATATAATAATACAATGTAATAAGTCCATGTAGTCCCTTTTTACAGCGAACGCATATGAGACTGGATCGCCTTATCTCATTTGCTTTGCTGGACACATTCATTTATGGGAACAAATGTCTCGTCGTTCGTAGTGCCGCTGTCATTTGATACATTGCGATCATCCCATCCGCATTAGAACTAACTTCCGACATGGTGGAAAATATCGATTCACTTATGGGTGTATTTATTTTAACAGGTTAAACAATAAATACAGTTATCAAGACACGCGCCAATCGCAATATACCACACTCAAATTGAACATGTACTCTCACGAGGACGACCAAAACTACACTGAAAATTTCAGCACTATAGCGCTGCGTCGCAATTTACGTAACTAAATCTTACAGCGCGATGGCGCTGGGCCGCACTCTTACGGTTAACCACGCAACGTATGTAGGGGTAACGATTAATCCCAATTTAAAGTGGGCTGACCACAATGTCTATTTAAAAAAACAAAATTTAAAAAAAATAACTTTTTTTTTAAAACAACTAGGAATTTCCTCAGTATAAAAGATTTGATTATAATCTACATATCTCTTTGCCAATCACTATTATTATATGGGATATTCGGATGGGGCAGTGCTAATGATAATATTCTTAATTTTATCATTAGATCACAAAAAGCCATCATGGAAATTATCCTCAAAGTCCCCGTAACAACTAGCGCTGACGAAATCTTTAACAAACTTAACATTATGTCAATAAAACAATTATACTCAATAGCAATACTACTTTACGTTCATAAATACGAAAAACAAGAATTAATAATAATCACACATATTAGAAACATTAGATATCAGAGTCAAAAACACACCCAAAAGGGAATCACAAACACAACATTTGGACAAAAAACTTTTTGTACTATGGTACTAAACTCTACAACAAAATCCAAATGTCCTTTAAAAATCACAAAAAACATAATTAATTTAAAAATCAAATAAAACACTGGATACGTTACATGGGGAGAACTGAAATAGAAAATATATTAACACCAAATACAGACTAACACCGAAACCACTCAGCTGCACTTAAAACACCTCTTTTTATTTTGCACATCAATTTAGTATAATGTAATTTACTATTTTGTAAATGAAATTCTCAGAACGGGAAATCCCAGTGATGATGTCATTATTTGTTATTTTGTTATAAAAAAAAAGAAGATAATAAAATGATTATTCTTAAATACCTAAATAGTAAATATCATTTCTAAAAATCATTCAGTACAAAAGAAGAAGTTTTGGTTTGAGGCATAAGCCACAGGATGCTGTTAACATTAAATTGGTCGTTTTTAAACAAGATTCGTTTTTGATGTAATAAGTATATCGGGGGTGAATGGAAAAGTAGTTTCGGGATGTAAGGATGATATTTTTCCCCATCCCGATCATTGTAATTTTGTAAAGAGCACCCCTCTGCCATTTTAAAGTACTTATTTTAAAAAGTAATCAATGGAGAGAGAGCTGTTGGGATTAGCGAGGTTGGCTGAGTTAGCTCGTGCGGCCCCACCGATAGCAATTTAAATATTTAACATGCAGTTTTGATAGTAAGTGCCGCCCTCTGGCGGGGAATCACAAAGAGATACAAGAGGGCTGGGGAGGAATAATGTTAACGAGCGCCGATACACAAAGGAGTTGCCAAACAATATGCAATTAAAGTAATTAGCTTTAATTTTTGAGAGTAATTGGTACGACTAGTCTCAACATTTGCAGCGTAGTTCACAATACCTATTCGATTCTGAAGGGGTACCCGCGGCACACGTATACTCGTACATACCATTCACAGTAGGTATGGAATCTAGAATTTTCTTACAAAAGTTCATTTTGGTATCTAGGTAGGTGGTAGGTACCTCAAATCTTAATAGTAAAAGGGAATAATCAGTTCAACACTCGTATAGCTTCAAAACGTATTATTCTTTATTATGTGAATAGTGAGTAACTATATAATTTTCTATTTAATGTAGTAGTTCACAATGGAGTGCTGATACCAACCCTGATATATGACAGTGAGGCATGAAATTAGCAGAGGAAGGATGAGAATAAACTGAATGTAGTAGAAATGAGATCTCTGAGGCGAATGTGTGGTAAAACCATGTATGATCGTGTGAAAAATATTAGGATTCATACAGAATGCAAGGAGTAATGAGTAAGATTATAAAAAGGACGCTTAGATGGTTTGGGCATGTAGAGCGAACGATTCGAAGAAAGGAGTGTAAGAAGAATATATGAGGCGAATGTGAATGGAAGAAGAAGCCGGAGATAGCCGAAGAAGACATGGCACGAGCAAGTGAATCAAACACTTGAGTCAAGCCATGTCTGAAGTCGGAATAATAGAAGAGAATGTATGAGACGATGTATGAATGTGAATGAAGCAAGAAGTAATAATAATATGTTCAAAAAGATAGTGCCTAACCGTAAATAAAATTAATGTAATACATCCCTACTTGTATTAAAATTAGGTATTTGGTGGACGCAAATATACATAACAGTTATTGTAAATTTGGGCTCCGGATGATTCCTAAAATATTAGTTTATGGCCACTTTCAATAATGTATGTTGTTTTCGCAAATGGATGAATTATGTTTGTAATTATACCAAAAACCGATTATTTGTCGTATTTTAATAATACGTATTTTTTCCTTAAATTCTCCTGATAAATTAGCTAACCTATAAATAGTAAACACTTATACCGAGAGAATCTATTTACTTATTAATTGTTTATGTGTTTAATTCGTACAACTCCATTTAATTTATTTAATGTACTTCTTCAAAATTTGCAGAACATCTTTTAGCAAATAATCACGTCCCGCTTAACAACAATAAACCTAAACCCTTACATATACAAAGAAAGGGCCTAAGATAAATTTACTTGTACAATTACTAATTAACAAACGAACGAGTGATCATAATATAACATTAATTAATAAAGTAAGGAAAATTATTTATTCACCGCTTCTCAGTATGTTCACATTATCAAAACAATACAACACATTTAAATAAATCAATTAAGGCCATCCACCGGTCACCACAAAATTCATAATGGGGCGTATGTGGACTAGATCGCCCGTATCGTTTAACCAATTAGAAGAAAGGTCGCCGAAAAGACGTACCCGCCTCTTATAACGAAAATAACACAGTGGATACGCTTGGTAAAGTCGTGAAACATAAAATAAAGAAATAATATATTTTTTGTTTTATTAATTTATTTTGTTTTAATATTATTTAAATACATAGAAAAACTCCAGTAAAGAACGACAATATTATCTAGTTTATAATTGTTATTAAAACATTTTGTTTAACGTTTACGTTCAATATAACAGTATTGGAATATGATGTAGATAAAAATGTAGAATTATCCCGTAATAGGCTTCAAAACAAATCCCCTTCAACTTCCAGTTCTGATAGTATGCCCATTCCCACCGTGCGCCTGTTTACTAACAATTTATGAGTTTTATTACAAAGAAGAAACTATGGGAACACAACTACATAATAAATAGATAGACATTTACAGGTTACTTATTTTGCCTTCTTTTTATTGGTTACTTCACTCTTTTTAAAAGTATTTATTAAGATTTTATTTATTTATATACATATTTTTACATTGATTTTAGTTATTTATCCAGTGTTTACCTAATTAGGCCATTAGGAACTTTCTTCTATCTCCTGAAAAGAAGATTTTTGATAAACAAATTGTAGCGGTGTCATGTTCTCTTTGTCACATTCGATCTGCAATTAAAACACATTTAATTAATTTTGTACACGTTTCGTAAAGTAACATTTTATTAAACAAGTTATGCACGTAATAAATTTTACATAAACAAATATTTTTTAATATGCTAATATTACCTACATATTAATAATTTTTTTTAAGTACTGGTAAGTTTATTTAATTTTAAGATCTAAATAAATAATAACTCACCACAAGAGAATGGTTTTTAAAATCCGTGTCTTCTGTCTCATCTAATGAAGATATTCGTTTTTGATTGAAATTTTGTGGCGGTGCATTATTTTCTTTGTTACATTCGATCTGCAATTAAAACATGTTTCATTACTTTTGCACTTATTTGTTGTTACGTGTTGTTTTTGTTAAAAATGTATTATTATAAATGCACGTTCATCAAAAAATAAACGCTAAATCCATAAAAAGTAATTTACATTCAATTTTTATGAAAAATTAAAATAATTCAAGATAACCAAATAATTGACGATTTCATAATTTTTTTATCGTGACCACTGTGCGGCGGTTTGGAATGCGCGCGAAGTGGAATGATTTTAAACTAAAATTGATACCCGCCGTCAAATAACAAATACGATGTTTTGGGAAATTGCGTTATTCCAAACGTATTGACAAAGATACTTCATGGTTGTTTCAATATTGAAATGAGTATTATAATATAATACAATTTTAAAAGCGGGTAGGTAATATGTTCCAGCTTACCTGTACATTTTCATTGACAGTTAAAAGTTCTCCGGGAACTATCAGCGACTTCTTTACGAGTTGTTTTTTTACGGGTTGATATAGTTTCCTGTAAAAAAAATACATTGATGAAATAAAAATTTATTCAAATTTTCTGAGAATATTTAAATGAACTATTTCTAGCAACGGTAATTATGTGTAAATCCCAATTTGGGCGTAAATAATAAATAAAATGATTGGAACTTACCCAAAAATTCCAGCGTTGACTTTTCTCTTCCTTAGTCCGCTGAGTGGACCCACTTTTTTATTTCCTTTGTTGCCCATTATACTATATCACTCGGGAATCTCAAAATCGATTGCGCGTAAACTATATTGATCTTAAAAAAGTAGCACGGAACGAAGCGACGCGAACTATAAAGACGTCTATTCGCCACCGAAGTTGGGCGTGAACTAACTCGGTATAGAAGTGGAACATTGAAATACGTCCTAACGTTCAGTAACTATAGAGTTGAAAATTGTATGAACCTCCGGGTACCTGTTCGATATTACGTAAGAAATATTTTATTAAAAACACGTATTTTATGTTATGCTGTTATATTTAGGGCTAAAATTCAAAATGTTTCACGGTCATCTAATGGGTAATAATTTTTTCTACATTACGCAATAAAACAAAACTAGATAAATTGTTGTTAAGTGGGAGATCCTGGATATCAAACCATTTTTACAGCCCTCACTCTTAATTTTTTTCTAGGCTTATAAAGAAACAAATATTAAAAAAATGTTCGGTTAAATTTGGGGCAAGGATGTGTTCCATTCACAGTAATTTACTGAAGAACCTAGAATAATTATAGGTAATCAAACTTTCAAAGCAAAAAAACACCATTTTCATGATTTTGACGATTGCGAAACAAGCGATCGCCTTAAGAAAATATTATCAGTTATATACGATAAAACACATTATATATGTGAAAACCTCACAAAATTGAGAATTTTAATTGTTTTCTAACTAAATCGGTTTTACCGATAATAAATCATTACCCGTCCAAATTGAAAAGGAGTGGGAGTATATAAAATCATATAAATAAGTCGTCACAATTTGGATTAACCACAGTTTGAAAATGGCCTTAAACGCTGAAACAGCTGTCACAATAATAAAACTAAAAATAACCCTTACCACTCCATTATTTTTTTATTATTTGTTGTCAGCCAGCTCTAATTTATAGAATAATCACAAGAAACAACGTCACGTGTCAAGTTTTGCGCGCGAAAATACACCGCGCGCGCACGTCTTATCTTGCCGCCAGCCGACAACTGAGTTGTAGCTTACAAATAGTGATGTCGGCTGGCACCCGACAAAAGAGTGGTAAGGGTCAATATTAACATTATTAAATTTGATTTAAATAAAATTTTAAAAAAAATCTATTTATTAATGCCATTCTTTCATAAAATCTTCCCCACAGTGTAATCTACATAAAACCCAACCCGTGGGATACTTTGGTTTGAAAATTTAATTGTAATTTTTAACCCTTGTCCATCATATAATTTTATACAATTTTAACCCGCACATTTTCTTATAATGATGATTCTTTTTTTGTAGTTATTGTAGACACTTAAAATTTCATGACATCTTTACACTTTTGAACTAAATTATATATACAAAATTTCAGAGAAAGTCTTATGGCGTACCCCAGACGAGGGGTCGAGTTGTTCGCACATCTTTAACAGGCGGCATTGGTACGATGCATCTACGGAAAATATGCAAAAACGCTGATGATGGGGTGCTGTTTTCTAAAAGTATATAAGGTCTACGGTCTCTTGTGTTGGATAAATTAAATGTGTATGCAGAATGAGATAATGATGAATAGAAAGTTATGATGTTTGAAGGAGAGAGTAAGAACACAGTGTATAATATAATTATGAATGATAAATACTCGAAGCAGGTGGATAAAGGCTGATACCAACCCTGGCGTATGGTAGTGGGGGGTGGAACTAGCATAAAAAGGATGGAAGTAGGCTCAATTCTATAAAAATGAGGTCCCCGATTCTTAACTGAGGTAAAACCGTGTACAAATAAGAACGTAATTTGTAAAATCAATTTTTAATTTTATAATAACATAATTTGTAGAACTCTTAAATAGAAATATTGAACATAACGAAACACTGGTTGTACGAGACTTGTAGAGCCCGTACAAGAATGAAGGGTATATGTTGAAGTATTATTTATCGAGGAGAGCAGGTCCAGGTAAAGTAGAGTCTTTCACCTGTTGGTGAGAGCAGGTGTGGATAAAATAGCGTGTTGATGAGAGCAAGTCTGGGTAGAATATCGTGTTGATGAGAGCAGGTCCGGGTAGAATAGTGTGTTGATGAGCAGGTCCAGGGTAGAATAGCGTGTTGATGAGAGCAGGTCCGGGTAGAATAGTGTGTTGATGAGCAGGTCCAGGGTAGAATAGCGTGTTGATGAGAGCAGGTCCGGGTAGAATAGTGTGTTGATGAGCAGGTCCAGGATAGAATAGCGTATTGATGAGAGCAGGTCCGGTTGATTTTCACGGTGACGTAGCGTTTACAGTTGAGGTGTTACTTGGTCCGAGCCGTGAGCGGGAATGAATCCGAATGTATCACGTGTATGGGCTTTTATAGGCCGTACGGAAGTATTTTCGCAGGATTTCACTTGCACTTGTTGTTGTTGATTTGTTTGTTTCAGAGGTCATTCAACTGACGTGTTGTTATTGATCCAGTTTCGTACAAGTTTTAGCTTGCGTGAATTTTGTTTACGTCTTATTTATGTGCCTCTATATGACGCGTTTGATATACTGGTCTTCTATTTCTATTCCTATATACAATTGCATAGAATAAACGAGATGAGAACGCGTCTTAAGCCATAGAAAATTACATTATAATTCCAGTACCTTAAATTCAAATTTGGAGATAAAATCGGTAGCGACTCTATTGATTTTAAATATATAAACAAAACTACAATATAATAAGGTTGATATAAGATCTTTTTCAGTCGATATTTATGTGGTTCACATTCAAGACGCTAGAAAACCTTGCGTTTAATGTGGGAAAAAACAGATTCCAAATGTAAGTACCTCACAGAATGAAAAATCCATTATCACATTTGGTTTCTCAGTAAATCGGTTTCACCGGTAATAAATCATTTTAGGCACCATGAAACTTGAATTTGGTTAGGGGTAAATATAATACTATAAATAAGTCGTCTTAACGTGGCCTAACCATAGTTTTAAAGTCGAAACAGCTGTCACAATAATTCAAAATTAAAATACTTTCAGAACTTAATAATAACATTATTAAATTTTGATACATTTCGTTTTTAAAATATTAAACGGAGTTCTACGAATTAAAAACAAAAACAATTAATAATAAAAATAATGTTGGGAATAATTAAAATATCGTAATATAATGTGCATCAAGTAACTGCTAAACGTCAAGTTTTAGAAATAAAACCTGCTGATAATATTTTATATTGTAATTAAATACACATGTAAGCAATTAGAGATTCCTTACATTTATATAAAACGACATTGTATGCTGATGATGCGGGGCTGATTATTAACATTATGGAAGATCTGCATTATTTCATATCCAGAATGAATTACTATATATCAAGAACGACTTAATGATGATTGTAGGTAAGTCTAAAGTCATGATTTTTAAAAGAGAGAGTGTGAAAACAGTGTGCAATATAGTCGTGAATGATGAATACTTGAAGCAGGTGGATGAGTTTGCGTATTTGGGAAGTACGTTTACGAGAGATAGAAAGGCTGATAGGACATTGAAAGAAGGGTGAATGCAGGAAACGCCATTAATGGAGAATTTAACGGCGCTAACAAAAAAATGTCCAAAGAAGTGAAGTTAACAGTCCACAATGAAGTGCTGATGTAAGGACCATGAACAAGACAGATGTAAGCGTAATGAGCAAGTTTAAGAAAGGGACGCTTAGGTGGTTGGGGCATGTAGTGTAAGGAGAATATATTATAGGAATGTTATTTTATTCGATCTCGATCAAGTTCTCCACAACACGAATGAAGTCCTATCGTGGAAGACAACATGCATTCCCCTATAATAAAAAAAAACATGTTTGGTGAAAAAAAAAAGTGAACAAAATACTTGTGTCGGGCCATGTCAATAGTTAAAATAACAGAAGGATGTGTATGAATGTCAATGAAGCAAGGAGTGTCTGTGCCAAGACCAAGTTGTTTGGCGGTCAATCCTCTCTGCCTACCCGTGCGGAGAAACAGCATGATGGTTATTTAGTTACTTAATTTGAATTCGACGATTTGAACTTGGATATAAAAAAAAAAAATTTAACACTGACGAGCATGTTTTTCTTGCATTCTCGCACGGTCAGATAATCACATAATAATTCTATTTGCTTGCAATGTTCTGTTATAAAATGTTTTTTTGCAGTAGGTAAAATTTAACTTGAAAAATAAATTATGCAGTAGGTAGTTATAATACTATATGTATATGTTATTAGTGAAAATGTTTTAAATGTTAATGATCTAACAAAGATGCCACTAACTACCACAATATCGAATCATATCATTTTCAATCAGCTTCTACCAAATGCAGATACGTGTACCTATGTTTAACCGACCAGTGTCAGATTTGGGATGACGTCGCCTCTCCCCTTCCCCCACTGCACACTACCTCTCCATCTCCATTCCCTACCTTCCGTTCCCACTTCCCACCACCTAACGCCTTAACCGCGCCAATCGCTAAAATAATAATGAAAAGACAAATTGGCATTTCCGTTCCGAGGGGCGACGCTCCCTTCCCAAAGATCGTATGACATAATATTATATTCCTCTTTTTATAAGATTCCGTGTTTTGACTACCGTACTGAAAAGATTACCTATCTTGTCTGAAGAACTCACGCGTTCAATATTTAAACAATCCTAGAACAGACCTCAACAATCTTTCTTCATTACTACGGTGGTTCAATTTCCTCTTCATATCTTGTGATTGCTATTGTGATTCACTTTATCCATCGCTATACCCTTATTAAAAAGTTTTGAAATAACAGATGTCTGTAAAAACGATACCATACGATACGAATGTACCACCCTAGCTAGGAGCACTCTTGTCCCCAGTGCGACTGGTACACCAGAGGGCACTGACTTGTTAGTACTTGGAACACGTGCTCTGTTGATGGGAAGGTTGAAGATTAATCGACCGGTATACACGGCAATCTATTAAGCCAATATTGGAATTTAGGAAAGAAATGAATACATTAATTGATTGAGCGTTAGTTTTCATTTCTCGTTCCCCGCTTCCCTTTGCTTCTAGCTGTTTCTTGCTTACAGCTTCTCGTTTCTGTAATTATCTTGTCATTTTGCAGCTTCTTCTGGCCTTTTCTTGCATATTCTTGCTTCGTCTTAACTGCTACCTTTCTTGACTAGTTTAGTCTCTTCTTGCATTTCCTTGCTTCTTTTAGTCTCCTAGTAGTTTTTCTGGACATATTGTTGCCTCTTCTTGCCTTTTCTTGTACCTTCGTGGTTATTTTCTCTCTTCTTGCTTCTTCTGGCTTCTTCTTGGCTCTTCTCGGTTTCATGATCTCTTCTTGCATCTGCTTATTTCATCTCACTTTGTCTTGTTTTGTCTCTTGTAGTTTTTTCAATTCTCTTCTTGCTTCTTATTGACTCTCTTTATCTGTTATATTCTATTATTTCCTTCTACTGCTTATTCTCTGCTCTTTTTGCTTAAGCTTGGCTCCTCTTGGGTATTTGAATAAAATATACCAGTGAATACTCAAATTCTATATACGAACATAGGACACTCCTCTTAAATACAACAAAACTACAACATTTAACTAAACGTAGCTAACAGAGTGGGATAAAATTGACTGAAATAAATATGCAATTGAGAAAAATATGTTAAACGTTAATTCAAAAGATCTCCTCTTCATTTTTTCCCCTTTGTTACACGCCAGTAGGGAGATGGCATTTCAAGCAGCACAATCTTTTAAACGCTTTCATTAGTAATTTCATCATGAAGTATATTCATTCCTAAACAAAAACGCTAAATATGGCGCCAACCGAGTGATCGACGTAACATAATTTTTATTTTTTATTTGAACTCTACATAACAGGAACGTAGGAATTTTTTATGTTATGGGTATCTTCGTGTAACAGTCCTTTTATTTGCTGCTTTACAAAAATGAAAAACCTATGCTAGCGCTAAAACTTGAAATGAATAGTGTACCTAAACTTGAGATTATTATGGAATCCAAATAAAATAATCCACTCTCAATCAACGCCTTGAATGGTTATCCGAGTTCAGTGCTCCTAAATCCTTTCTTACCAACCTTACGTGTAAAGTACTGCACTGTGTACTGAAACCGACATGAAATCCGTCCAAAGTAATAAAAAATACGGGTGATTTTCAAAAAAGACAAACAAGCATTACTCGTTGTGAACAAATTACTTAGCAATAATGCATCGTAGTACCCCGTGCTATGTCTCGTGGCCCAACGGTTGCACACCGTTGTATCAGATATAGAGGGCTATATAATATTAACAAAAGTTAAATAGAGACTTATCTTATTAGAATATATTCTGAGTGTCATCCAATCATTTATCTTCTATCGATTTCACTTGCAAACTTTGACGTGATTTTGACCACTATTGCAACGATTGTTATGATAAATATAAGACTGGAGGTTGTGTGAAGGAGATGGAAAGGAGGAAGGTTGGGAAAAAGCGGTTACGGGAGACAGTTCTTTGGTTTAGACTTACCCCGAGGGTGGTGTCTCGACAGGGAGCTCGGCTCTGGACCTTCGACTAGCTCAGTTTCGGCAGGCCAAGAAGCTCCTCTGCAGGGCCGTAGGCCGACAGGCAGTCTTATAATTGGGGTCAGGGACTCTAATACTACGCCAAATGAATCTACTAAATGCTTTCAGACTCAGAGTTTATTCAGGGGAAGGTACAGACATGGTAAGT
This sequence comes from Halesus radiatus, assembly GCA_022606495.2. NCBI lineage: Eukaryota > Metazoa > Arthropoda > Insecta > Trichoptera > Limnephilidae > Halesus > Halesus radiatus. The sequence continues at coordinate 33,649 of JAHDVE020009700.1, read as the reverse complement.
TATGCTACAATAATCAAAAGCTAGCCTAACCTCAAATGGAAGTTACGGGTGATTATTCTCTCTGATATTCTCTAAACGGGCATGATAAAGGGGACTCGAATAAGTTACAACACAAAAGAGGAAATACAAAGTCAGTTTACAGTCATGATCGTGGCGGCAAAAGGATCCTAGTGGAAGCCTCGGGCTTGGACATCAGTACACTGAAGTTAAATTACATTTACGAGAGAGTCACCATGTACCGGAGCTCTTTGGTTATACTAATGCAACCTCGCACAGTGGGTGTTAACCCAGCATGCATGATAATATGGTGCTACAATGCGGCTGCCAAAATGGCTTCTCGCGCGTTCTTTTAGAGACGCAGTAGGCGGCGGACCAGAGATGTCATCCGGAAGCCGGGTGAGAAAGAAGTGGCCGACGCGTGGGCGTGCAAGCTGCCGTTATGGCAAACGTGGCGCTCGCGTCGTTTTTTACCGTTGTTCTTTGACGAGTGGCTAGAGTATTTTTAGGATCTTTCTGTCGTTACGTAACACGATGTAAAATTAAATATCGAAACCAAATAATAAAAATCTTTTACTAAAACACGTCTTTTGAGATATTTTCAAAAACATTAGGTTAGAAGAACCACTGTTAGAAAAATAAGTACACGGAGCGATCGAAACACGTCATGTCGAAACGAACCGACGAAAAAACTCCAGTAAGAGATGTCTGTAAAAACAACAAAAAAAATTTCACGGTGAATGTTTCAGTACAAATTAAAAAACTATTGGATTTTCTTTTGATTACCTACATACAGTAGGTATTTAAAAATGGATATAAAAAATATGTTCTATGTAGGTATTCACTGTGAAATTCAAATAATAATATCAAGAGTGTAAATTAATTTGTAAACCGGAAAAAGAGAAAGAATTACGTTTGGGTAAGGAACATGAAACTGACAGTATGTGAATATTGAAGGTTACGTAAATGTTCAGATAGGTTGTAATTGTGCTAAAACTAAGAATTGATTTACTGAACCGTATGTGTTATGTTATTTATTAATTGTCTATGACATTGTGCAATACTTGTTTATTAATAATATTTAGTTAATGCTCCACATAAGCTCTAAAGAGTTGTCTACAATAACGTCTCTCTTCTGTCGACCGTATAACTGATAACATGTGATAATAATGTTCGTTTTTTTTTTTTAATTTAATGTAAATCAAATTTAATAATGTTATTATTAAGTTCTGCAAGTATTTTTAGTTTTAATTATTGTGACAGCTGTTTCGGCGTTTAAGGCCATTTTCGAAACTGTGGTTCATCCACATTGTGACGACTTATTTATATGATTTAATTTACTCCTACTCCTTTTAAATTTGGACGGGTAATGATTTATTATCGAGTAAACCGATTTAGTTAGAAAACAATTAAAATTCTGAATTCTGTGAGGTTTTCACATTTATAATGCGTTTATTCGTATTTAACTGACAATGTTGTATTAATTGATTTATTTAAGAGTGTCGTATTGTTTTGATAATTGAGAAGCGGTGAGTATATAATTTTCCTTACTTTATTAATTAATGTTATATTAGGATCATTCGTTCGTTTGTTATTTTCTAATTGTTCAGGTAAATTTAATCTTAGGCCCTTTCTTTCTATATGTCAGGGATTAGGTTTATTGTTGTCAAGCGGGACGTTATTATTTACTAAAAGATGTTCTGCGAATTTTGAAGAAGTGCTTTTATTTGTTTAACATCTTATATGTTATTTGAATATAGTTGAATTAAGTAGTCTTTGAAATCAGAAATAAAATTAAAAATAATAATCTAACAATAACCAAAGCTGATAAAGGTAACTCAATTGTAATACTCGATAGAATAGACTACATTAATAAAGTGGAAGACTTCTTATTACCAGAAGATTTTAAAATTTTATCTAAAGATCCAACCAATAAAATTGTTAATAAGGTTAACATCCTTATAAACAATTGTAATGCCATTTTTCCCACCGAATAGTCCAAGAAAAACGTCAGGGTTATGAACCCAAGAGCTCCAGCTCTGTATGGCCAACCTAAAATTCACAAGGAAAATATTCCCATGACACCCGTGGTATGTTTCATTAACGCTCCGGCAACAAACTTGGCAGAAAGACTTAACTTCATATTCAAAAAATATAAAAAAATTTCACCACGTAACAGCGTCAAAAACTCGATAGAACTAGTAAATAAAAGTAAAAATTTTGATCTTCGCATAACTGTCAATTCATTTCTTTAAACGTAAAATCTTTATTTAGCAACCTGTATCAATCCCGTTGTAAGGGGAACGACGCTCCGACTTTTGTGCAATTTGCAGAAAACCTTATTTCTGATCTGCACAATATGCACAAATATAAATTTGCAGAAAAAGCAGAGGTCCAGGTGGGGTGAGGATCAGAAATAAGAGTGAAGTAGGTGGAGAGAGACCAGAAGTATTGTGGCAGCGAAGTTTACTGGCTATCGTGGCCTATTTATACTCGTCTCAGGCGGTGTATCATGCACTAAGGCGGGCGTCTCGCGTCACCTTCGCGGAGCTGTCGCGTATGTTCGCGAGCTATTGTCTACTGACGCTCTTCGGACCTCTGTCTCTTTCTATCTATCTCGCCCTGACATGTTTATTTTCGGTAATTTTTACGTAGATTTGCACACGTTTTTCATAAATTGTAACTAGGCGTATTTCATATAGATCGGCCATTAGAAGGACGATAAAATTTATTTTTCATATTACTCGACTCCCCCCACAAACAATGTCTACAAATAATGAGTTATCATGTTAGGATATCCGACACATATGTGAGAAATTAGATTTACCTCCATAATACTTGTAAAAGAACAAAACGATTTGCAAAATTAGGACTTTTGCCGACCGGGTTTCGCTACTACTGTAGATTCTTTTGTAGACTCTAAACCCTCAAGTGTCCCTGCACAGCTTTCGCATAGAAGGAGGTTAGTCACAAACGCACATAAAATTTGTTAGTACAGGTATCGACGATGACAAAATATAGCGCTTGGTGACTCCTTCTGTCGATAACCAGACTAATTCAAGATGGAACTCGGGAGTTTACCAACAAACCTATAAATAAATAAACAAGAAATACAAAAACACATTATATCCAGAAAAAACCATTGCCACGAAACCAGAGCAGTCCCTACAGAGCAGTGCAAAGCGATTTCTTCTTCCCAATGAAGCATTGCACCAGTCACCCAGAATATCCCGTAAGTGGAGTGTATCTAGGAGGAGGGTGAGAAACACCTGAAGACCCTAGGGATATACAGGGAATCCAAATGGCCGGAAGCGTGCCGTTAGGTTGAGGAGACGGGGAAAACAGTAGCCGGCAATGCGTTCCCATTTGGGAAGTGCACAAGGGTCCGGCCGGTGTCTGTTCCGACAAAAGTGATAGGCATCAAAAAACAAAAATAATAGGAGAGAATTGCAGGAACAGGAGTTAGTTTCTACTCTCCCAAAGGTGGAGGTGGACAATGCAGAACGAGATCAGTTTAGTTCCGCCAAACTAGCGGTAACCCGTTTATGAGTGCAGCCCTTCATATGAAACCAAGAAATTAAACCAAAAAGAATAAAAAAAAAACATCTCTAAACTAACATAAAAAGATAAAAGCAAAAGTAATCAAAACATTCGATTAGTTGTCATCAGCAACTAAAGGAAAAAAATACCTATTGAGGTTTGTTCAAAAGAAAAGGTGAATTTTTGAATTTTCGCGGGCTGTGTACATTCGATTATCGATTTTTTTTTGTTATGTTGGTACACATATGTTTATCATATGTTAGCATTATCAGCCATTTTGGATTAGTGGTTTGTTTTTGACAACTGGAAAGGTTAGTCACGTTTTTGTGTGTTCTTCGATTTTTTACTTTTGAAAAAATGGATCAAAGAATATGTATTAAATTTTGCGTTAAAAATGGAATAAAGTGCTCCAACGCACTTAAAATGTTGACTGTGGCATTCGGCGAGTCTACTTTGTCTCAAAAAAGTGTTTATAAGTGGTACAAGCGCTTTACAGAAGGCCGAGAAGATGTTAATGACGATGAGCGTCCTGGAGTTGCAACCACATCAACAAACGAAGAAAACATCGAAACACTGAAGAAAATGGTTTTGGAAAATCGTCGAATCACTGTTAGGAAAGTTGCAGAGGATGTTGGCATATCAATCGGCTCATGCCATGCAACTTTCTCGGATGTTTTGGGCATGAAACGTGTGGCAGCGAAATTTGTTCCGAAATTGCTAAATTTTGAGCAAAAGCAACATCGCATTAGTATCGCTCAGGAGTTTAACGACGATCCAGATTTACTCCAAAGGGTCATAACTGGTGATGAAACGTGGGTATATGGTTATGACGTCGAAACCAAGGCCCAATCTTCCCAATGGAAGCAGCCAGAAGAGCCAAGACCGAAAAAAGCACGCCAAGTTCGATCAAATGTGAAGGTTTTGCTCACAGTTTTCTTCGATTACAATGACGTGGTGCATCATGACTTCTTGCCAACAGGTCGTACGGTTAATAAGGAACACTATAAGGAAGTTATGCAACGTTTGCGTGAAGCAATACGGCTCAAACGATCGGAATTGTTGAAAAATAAATCATGGATCTTGAATCACGATAATGTACCAGCTCACACATCAATGCTTGTTCGTGATTATTTGGCCAAGAACAACACCGTAATCATACCTCAACCACCGTATTCACCAGATTTAGAGACCAATGAAGGGAAAGCGTTTTGCCACAATTGATGAGATAAAGTCAGAATAGAAGAACGAGCTGATTTTGATTACTTAATTTGAAAACTGCAATACGGATTGGATGAGGGAGTTTCTCCATTATCTTAAAAAAAACTTGCCTCTTTTGCGGTCCAAGTTGGCCAACCAACAATTGGGCTAAATATTTATAATACATGTATTGCATTGTATGCTTTTTTAATTAAAATAATAACAATGAAATAAGTTATGCATAGTCGTTTGTTTTCTTACCAGCAGAATTATTTTTTCTCAAGTTATAATTACTTATATTATGTATTGTGAGGTAATCTGAGGTTATTCCGGTAGTACTGAAACTTAAGAATTAGTTGAGCCAGCAGTAGCCAGCTGATAACACGTCGATTACGCATAGCGTATTTGTTGACTGATCAATATAAACTGATTTACAAGAACTAATGTAACGCCTAGTATAGCACAAATCTCGTTGCCCCACTACCACAGCTGATGAGGTCGACCTCTGCAGTCATTTCATCAGTAATAAGAATTAGTCTAAATTCCATTGTCCTCTGTTGAACTTAGATGGTAGAAATAATGGGGCCAATGATCTCAGCAATTGGGCAATGCACATATTGTATAAGCCAATGTTTCTTGATTTTAATGAATTCGGTAGTGTCATCATAAAGCGTTCCCTACTGTATACGTGATGTTTCTATTTTATTGACCTAAGCAAATTGTTTGAGACGAGTATGAATGTGAATGAAGTAAGGAGTTTGCCAAGATAAGGTTGTGGGATAGTCCATCCTATCTGCCTACCACTGTAGAAAATTACGTAGTGATTAGTTGGTTATAAATCAAATCATTTTAAAACACTAGATCAATTTCTGTTTGAAAAATAATCGAATTTAGTACTTGTCCTTGAAAAATTTGATTAACTTGGAAATATAAGTACGAGTATGTTAGTAGCTACTCCGTTTTCCTTTAGTGAAAGTAAAATAATCTGACCTTCCATAAATTTCCTTCACACTCTTTGATGCTTATCGTAAACGAAAGGTCATAACTTTCGCCCTCCCTTTTTATTTAAATAATCTGAAGTAATGAAGCACGTTCAATAAAACGATAACGTTGAAAGGCGGCTATTTAAGGTCTGAAACTTAAATAAACTGCTCTCTTGCTAAGTACTCTATGATAACAACTCCTGAGCTACATGTCGACTCCAATACTTCAGTAAACACTTCAACTTGGCAAAAAATCCATTAAGTTTTTCCCAAACTTCTCTTGATATATTGCGGGAACACCTATCTAGCTTCATGAATATCATCTATACGTTAGTCGAAGAATAAATATGTCAGAAAATTAATAACGAAAAAAGTAGTTACAGGAGATGGTCAAAAAATATTTCTATTATAGCAGCGATGTAAAAACATACGGTGTATTATTCAATACCGCGTATGCGTAGAAGATCAGCAGGAAAATAGTCATTAGCAAGAAGACTGTGATAATTCATGAATAACTGCAATGGCTGAAGGGAAGGACAGTTTGAAACAAGAAAATAATGTAAAACAAATGAAGAATTAATCGTATGTATATATGGTATAATTGAGTTTTGTAACTGGATTTTTCACACGTAAGTGAGAACATCTGTAAAATTTTTGAATAAATTAATAAAATTTTAATCGTTGTCCGGATCTGATAAAGTCATAGCATACTTTAGGAAAATTTGAAGAGGCTACAGTTCCGCAGTTGTAATCAAACATTATTGGAAAAAAAATTGTACTGTGCCTTTGGGGTAATTTTCACCAAAACGGCGGTATAAAAATCATCCTAATATCTTGATGATTTATATAGCGCCGTTTTGTGAAAGATCACCTCAAGGGCGCTGTACATTTTTTGTTCCAATGCTCTATCTAATCATTAAATATAGACAATCTATTATTACAACTTATGGGTAGCAAATTTCATACACCAGTTCATCGATTTGTAATACCAAACTATATACAATAAAAAACACATAAATTTGTTGTAGACCACTTTTATTTTATTAACACTCTACCGGTTTCGGACGAAGGAAGGTTGCTTCCGAAACCGGTAGAGTGTTAATAAAGTAAAAGTGGTCTACAACAAATTTATGTGTTTTTTATTGTAAATTATGGTGAGCCACAAAGTTTATGCTTTTTACAAATACCAAACTATATGTCTAACGCATTTGACCGACGAACGTGATGCCACGTTAAATTATACATGTTATTTATTTTATATACAGCAAATAAAATTATACATGACCATACTCACCTAGCAGGTCACTACAGATAAACATTATTTTATATACGGTATTGTACACAGAGGACATATTATTGGACAACACATGTCATTGGAGATATTATTTAATTCTGGTATTTATTTTAATAAATATATATGTTCTTGCTCGTTTTCAGGAACGAAAAAGTATAAATATAGTATTGGTGTCACAATACAAGGATTTTATTAGAAATTAACTTCCTAAATATGGTTCGTCCATCAATAAGAAAGATATTGAAATGTAGGTCTTCGAATAATATTAAAAAAGTACCACAAGTGTAATCATGATATATAGGCAATACGAGAGTGGTACAAGAAGGTATATTGAATTTAAGGATATTAAAGCCTGTAAAGACACGTTTTTAGTTTAGAACGATTTTCTATTGGGCTTCGTTATGCATTGTAGTTCCCGAGGGAGTTTATTTCAAGTCTTAGACAATGATACTCCGAAAGCGCGATCTTCAAACATAGTATTATTTGGTTTGCGTTTCGGTTCTATCAGGAATAATTCTAACAACTACACATGGCAACAAGTCATTAATACACAACCAAAACAATTGTTGGAACAAAACCAATCCCTCGGGCTATCAGCGTGTATTGTATTGAATGTTAGAAAGAATTCTAACAACTACACATGGCAACAAGTCATTAATACACAACCAAAACAATTGTTGGAACAAAACCAATCCCTCGGGCTATCAGCGTATATTGTATTGAATGTTAGAAAGAATTCTAACAACTACACATGGCAACAAGTCATTAATACACAACCAAAACAATTGTTGGAACAAAACCAATCCCTCGGGCTATCAGCGTGTATTGTATTGAATGTTAGGAAGAATCTAACAACTACACATGGCAACAAGTCATTAATACACAACCAAAACAATTGTTGGAACAAAACCAATCCCTCGGGGTATCAGCGTGTATTGTTTTGAATGTTAGGAAGAATTCTAACAACTACACATGGCAACAAGTCATTAATACACAACCAAAACAATTGTTGGAACAAAACCAATCCCTCGGGCTATCAGCGTGTATTGTATTGAATGTTAGAAAGAATTCTAACAACTACACATGGCAACAAGTCATTAATACACAATCAAAACAATTGTTGGAACAAAACCAACCCCGCGGGCTATCAGCGTGTATTGTATTGAATGTTAGGAAGAATTCTAACAACTACACATGACAACAAGCCAAGAGCAAAGCTCCATTCGATGTTAATAATTATTAAGCGATTTATTTAGCTTCATATTGGTAGAAATCCAAACCACTCCAAAATATCTTTATACCATCAGTGTTCAAAATTGATTATTTGCAAAAGGAATTATTTTAAAGAATGTCTTACATCGTAAAATAGATTAATTACTCGTATTATTAATATATTGACCTTTTTAAAAATAAAATAAATATTTAAATTTAAATATCTGTGTGTACACACATTATGATTTTATTCTTATCTTATTTTATTTGATTTTAATTATATCTTTACCAAATCTCCAGTTTTGCCTTTTCTTTCAACATGCTACTGGATGTTGTTTTTAAAATGATTTTGTTTCCATTTGTATTTCTATTTATGTTATCTTATTTATTTTTATTTCTTTACAACACGTAGGTAAACAACAATATTACAATATACAACAAACTTCGACTACCATAATACGGGGATGTGCCTATTTTGATAGTAGACAAAATGTAAACTCTGTGCCAAAACTTATGAATGAATAAATAAATATTAATAAAAAATCTTTACTCTTGTTTTCCCATCCAGTATTAGATAGATAGATAGTTGTTTAGATTCTATAATATTTTGATATTATTTACAAATCATTAGTTAGTTTTACAAATAATATTATATATTAAGGGGGTTTATAGGTAAAGATGTTCCCTACTTGCTACGCTGGATTTTGCCGTATTACAGCAAGTAGTCCTCTTTGGTTTGTGAACATATGTGTTGTAGCATATAATAATAAAAATTTTCGTACTTATCACGGTATATCTAATATAAAAAATATTGTAGGAGTAAGTACAATTTAAACGATTCAAATAAAAATAAAATGACAAGTTTAGTGACTTAAGTCTCAAACAGTAAATAAATTAATGCAGATAAAACTTTTAATCGCACATTTCAAATACATCTGACTTCACCAGGTATGATTTGAAAAATATCGGGAGTTTGAATTAAGTACTACTTTTGACATCACATTTGAAAGTACACCAAGCAAAAAATTCCAGATCTGGAACGTTGTTACAACACAACATACGTTTTTATTTCCGCTAAACTGACACGCCAGATAATTATTTTATTCATACTTGAAAACTTCTATACGCAGACACCTCGAATCATGTTTCAATTTCCGAAAAAGATATTCACATGATAACACAACTTTCATGTGAAATGGGTTAAGTATTTTGTCAAAAAAAAAACTCCACCCACGCTAGTGCGGGGCGCTAACTGCTAACAGCTGTCAACAGAACTAATATTATATAATCATACATTCACCGTTTGGTCGGTAACCAATCATTCTCACACTCTCCACTCACCGCCCTCACAGGTCACATCAAGGCCACCGTCGGCAGTCGGGGTGCTTGCATGTGCACCTCCCCACACCTCCCCTACCTTCGTGGGGTAAACGATTATTTTAAGATCGTTTTAATGATATCAAGCGTTCACCGAGGGTTTTAATCAGACCTGCCCTTACCTTGGTTAGTTGATAGCAATGGGTAGGTATTTACCGGTTTCCATTTCCCAGACTTAAAATAATAAGCCACTGTTAGTTTGGAAAGAAGCAATAAATTTGAATAGACCAAGCACTTGTACTTCGATGTTGTCACTGATCAAATTGTGTTTATCTTACACGATGCTCCTCTTCTCCTGTAAAGTTTTGTATGATAGTTTAACAAACAACATCCGCGTGAGCGGGTAGGTACATACCAAAGGTTTATTTTATCTTCGACACAGAAAAAAAAGTTTGATATTTTGTTTTGTTTCTCTTAGAATTTTTTCATAAATTCGTTTGTCCTCCCAATTATCGATTATTTTTTTATGATACCTACTTCATAAATATTTCGATAGAATCCAGTCTATAATCAATATCGTGGCTAGATCATATTCATTTAGTCTAAGGATTATCAGGTTTCTGCACTTCCAAAATTGAATTAAAAACGCTCCAGGAATAACACCAGCGTATACGTCGGAAGTTTCCGACCTGATCTAAGCTTTAAACAGTTTAGTCTGAGGTCAGTAGAGCTTGGTGCTGCTAATCTTATAATAGGCTAACAGAACCGTTTCATCGAGCTTGACCCCGTTTTATGGAAAAAAACATCACTTGATAATATATTTTTTTAAATTGTTAATTGGAATATCAGTCATACAAATTACGTATTGTAATTAAGATGTATTGTTTTGTTAATAAACCATAGACTGTTCCATGGACTAATGCTGGGTTCGCACACCTTGTCTATTCTATGGTCTAGTTCATAGAACGAATGTTAGGAATAATTATCGCACGTTCGCGCTTACTCTAGTTCCATCACAGTTCAATTTATTTGTATGTCAGCAAAATGTTTTACAAATATTCTTAATCTTCAATAATTATTTATTGTTTTTAAGATTATTTATTTGCAGAACTGTATTTTGAAATTCAAAGATTTTATTTTTAAATTTAATGATCACATTAATTTGAAAAACTACATACATTATTTTGATTTTAACATACTTTTTTTAAATTACTGTATTTTAATAACAAAGTTAAACTTAAAATGAACTTGAAAACAGTGTAAAGAAATTATAAATAAACCGTTCTTTTAAACTAAATAATTATAGTTATTAAAAATAAACAAAATTCATAATCTCCATTTTACGTCATCGACAATAGCAACCATCGGCCGCTCACACGATTCTATGGTCATTCTATTGTATATAGAATGGAACGAATGTTGAAGTCGATTCAACACAGGGTTAGGCTTTTAAAGTAAAGCCCACTTGGGAGATAATATCACACGGATGCGTCTTGTCAATAAATTAATTGATATCTATTACTTCTAAGTAGTCTTTAGTTGTTTTTAGTGATTTGTTTATTTTTTATTTATGTTTATAACTTATCTATTCTTGCATTATTGTGTGCTATTTTTATCATTTTTCTATACTTGAAATTATTATTTTTTTAGTATTCTGTGTATTCCTGATGAAGAAAGCTTCGCTTTCACAACATGTTGATATGTATATATTAAAGTGTTGATTACAAACCAATTTTTATTGCATTTATTCATAAATATTTAAGGTTTTTTAAATTCTATTCAACTAAAGATTTTAACAATGCTCTACCGAAATAAGTAGAAACGGCAGAGCACAACTCGTACAGGCCCTATCTAGTGTTTAACCCATTTCGGTCCTGATATTTAACTCCGCAATTTAAGACGGCACGTGCCAAACATGTGTTGCATTTTGATTGGCGTATAATTAGTGAACCAATAAATAATTGAGCATCAAATTTTACTGGTAGATATCAGGAGGATGCAGAGGTGATTAGTTGCCAACCCAAGCTCAGTGAACGACGTGAATAAGGTGCGCCAACTATTTGAAGCCGCCACACTCATATTCATAGTAATAGTATCTCGAAGAGAGTAGAATGGGCAAGGGACAAGTTCCTACGATCACGAGTAGATCAAATAATGCAACAGAGTTTTGCGATACCGTCCATTGACCATGAAGAACCAGGTTTTGTTCAATCAACCATAGAAACCATCCGCCGCACATATAATATACTCGTAAATATACTTACACGCCCGTAAGTAAATAGTTTTAAAAGGCAGATCGTTGTAATGCGGTCGTGCTACACGCGACTCGTCGTATCCATTGGGCGTGCTTACCGTAACATTATCGCGTGGTAGGTGTAATATAATTGTATAATCCCATATCCCTGCTTGGTTTTTGTGCCTACATCCTACACTGTCGACCTAGCTTTGAATAATTCCACACAAGTATGAAGGGGTCAGTCACTTACTCGGAAGGCAAACTAATTATAATGTACTTGCTTCTTTCATAATTTCTTCAAACGTTTTGTATCTTTGTGGCGTCATTAATTAAATAATTTAAAATGTACTTTGTATACACCACTTTTATTAAAATATATAAATATTTCTACAGCAATGCTGTCACTCTCGGGAAAATATGAATACTAAAAAATGATTTCAAGTATAGCCAAATGATAAAAAATTTGAACAATAATTTAAGAATAGACAAATTATAAAATAAACAAAAATTAATTAAAGTAGTTAATCAAAAATACTAATTAAAAATTATTACTAAACATTGAATGTCAAATTAATATTAGAAATTAAAAAGAAATTATTTTTATTATTAATATTAACATGAAAATAAATTTAAGGGATAGCTATTTTAAAAAAATATATGATTTTTTTAATTCGCTATTAATACTTTTCTTGTTTCTAAAATTTCAAATTTATTCAATTGTAAACCAGTTGTATTTGTATGTAAAATTTTTAAACCTTTATTTATATCGAACGAATGATTGGTTTCTAAAGTGTGATTTGCAAATTTTGAATAGTTGTTATTATTTAAACACCTTGTTACATAACTCTAATACTAAACTTTCTAGTTGTCTTTCCGATGTAAACTAGTGGCAATCATTATAAATCAATTTATAAACTCCCGACATATTCAAAATATTATCTTTATCTTTGTCGTTTAAAACATATATTTTTTAAATTTATTATTAGTATAAAAAGCTGATTAGATAGTATTTGCCAAGTTTATATTTATTAAATTTGAGGTATTATTATTTAAAAACAATGTTTTTCTCCAATGTTTCCTAACATCAGTTATTTGTGGATAAACATAAGATTTAATAAAAAAAAATTAAACTTTTTGTTTAATATATTATTTATTAATTTAGTACCATAACCATTATTTGTTGCAATCTGTTTATTTATTTTTAATTCGTTGTTAAAATTATTATTTGATAAGGGCACATTAACTAATCTACTAAGCATGGAATGAAAAGCTGATATTATAATGTAATAATTATAATGTCTCGTCAAGATTAAAAGCTCCGTGATCGGAATACCAATTTACGACAAAACAGGTTTAATAAAAAAAATATTTTACCTTTTGCGCTTACACGGTTACATCTACTACTCGTACATAAGTAGGTACATACCTATATGTGATTGAGCTATAGTATACCACTATATTGTCTAGAAATATGTTTGGATTCAAAATATTACCACCGGACGGCAGACAGAACACAAACCAAACTTTATAAAAAAATCAGGATTGTAACACCAGATGTAATTATTATATTCAATGGGAATCATTCAATTCCTAACTATTATTCGTGATTTACCATCTATCAATTTTTTAAACCGTTTCGAAAACTATTGTTTTTTATTTGCTTTGTTCAATTCATTTTCTTAAATAAAAAAAGAAAGCAACAACCGAATCGTTCATTTTACTATTATTCTTGAAAATAAATAAATTGCTTATAATGCTGGCTAATTATTGACTGGATGATTTACCCGAAATACCTAATTTAAATTGTAAATACTTAATTTAACTACATTTATGATTTTTTAAATTTATTTTATAGTATCAATTATATACAGTTAGAACTTATACCCGCTAAGCCACTGCAAGTAGCTTGTCAGTAGGAGTTTATTTCAACAATATTATATAATACAACAATAAATTACAATCATCATACAAATGTAGGGCAAAATTAGGATATAGAGGCGCATGCATGTTGTGATCAATGTGCATAAATAGGAAAAAAATTATAATATCAAAATTATAAAAGCACCAATATTATAAAAATATCAATATTTTTGAAATATCAACATTTTAAATATGAAAATTATAAAAATACCAATATTACAAAAATATCAATGCTATAAAAATATCATTATTATAAAAATACCAACATTGTAAAAAATTACAATATAATAAAAATATCAACATTATGAAAACATTAATATTACAAAAATAAAAATATCAAAGTATCGGCAAGTATTAAATAAATTTAGAAATAACAATAAAAAATTATACAAATAAAACAGCAGTAAAGGTTGGTTACAGTGAAGATAGACTAATATAATAGTAACACCAAATTATTTTTTTTAATGTTACCCGCAGTTTTCAAGTAAATATACAATCAAGAAACAATCATATTTGTTCAATAGGCAATGTAAGAAAGAGCAAAAAAACGTAAATACAGCAGATATCGAGGAGCTATACAGCCAAGGAGACTATCATATTTGTTACCATCAATACACAAGGTTACTTTCCAAAAGCCAACACAACATCAGTGAGAATAACATCAGAGAGCAATTGTTTTTAAATTCGTACGGCAATTTGTTAAATATAAATGGTACAATGTATTCAAGGGTTCGTTGACCATATTTATTTTGAAATATTGACACTATCATTCCTATATTTTGTGTGAAACGTGTATTGTGTACATGATCCACCACTGCCTTATACGGACTTTCAGATATATGTTGCAGTCGAATTTTATGCCACAAAAGACCACGAACAGGTAATACATTAATTGATTTGTACATGCTATCAATGTCTCTATCAGATGGGTTAATATAGGAACCAAAATATCAATGTGTCTTTTTATGCCAAACATTCGTGTACGGGACAAGATCTGTAAACTCTTGCCGCACGTTTAGAAGAAGAAGATGATGCTGGCCACTTCGACGCTTCAGAGCAGGTTAGGAAGGAAGGGGGAAGGTGTATGCCTTGAGGGGGGGGGGGGGTGCCTTGAGAAAGGCAAACGATTTCTTCAAGGAGGTGGTGAAGGTGAAGAAAAAGTCTTGATCGGTTTTCAGGCCGGGTGAAGATACAGACGAAGTAGGCAGAAGAGGTGTTGAATCCGTGAGAATACTCTACTTTTTTAGAATTGCAACCGTCGCTTAAGTACTCCGGTGCGATACCGTGCTGAGAGGAGCCGGCGTATCGGGCAGTTTGAACTCGTGAGTTTTTCGCGAGCTGCCGTAGATTCTGTCAATCTTGGATCGACTTAATCAAAAAAATTAGGATGTGAACCTCGACCTCCTGCTTGAATTGAGCCTATTGCAATCTTCACCTATTTTTTATTAAAGAAGCCAAAATTATTACAAAAAATGTGGTAGCGGTCAAAGTAGGGCAGTTGATACTTTGCCGCCGAATTACAGAAAAATGCATTGTAAAAACATAAATTGAGTAAGGTTATTCGATTCCGCGGGTGCTAATGAACAGATCAGAAAAGATTGTTTATTTAGATCAGTCACCGCAGCAGCAGAAATCGCTTACAACGACAGATAATTTTGATAGAACAATAATTTTTGACAAGTTTTTTGTGGATCGCAAGGGCCCAGCCAATGGGGGCTCGCTTAGCTTTCGGGACCGTCGCCGGGAGCGACCGTAGAAGTGGCGGGGGTCGCAGAAATGTCCCGTTAGTGGCCAGTGGCGGGTAGGCACGAAAACGACATTCAGGGGCGTAGAAAAACGAAGACGATTACGTGCACTTTTACCGTCTTCTTCTTCTCCACGCCCGGAACTCCGCTTATCGAGAGCCATATAACAAATCAACATTGTGCAGACATAGTTCGATAGAGAGTTGTATCGAGTCGTGTCTCCATCGAAGCTGCACGAACCCGATAGAGAGTTGTATCTAGTCTCGTCCCTATCGAGTTGTGTCTGTATGAGGCCGACAGGTACGAGGTTGATAGAGAGTTGTATCGAGTCGCGTCTCCATCGAAGCTGCACGGAGTGTCTGTGTGAGGCCGACAGGTACGAGCTTGATAGAGAGTTGTATCGAGTCGCGTCTCCATCGAAGCTGCACGAACCCGATAGAGAGTTGTATCTAGTCTCGTCCCTATCGAGTTGTAGTCGGGCCGTCTGTGTGAGCCCGACAGGTACTTCGTACGAGTTCGATATAGAGGATTGTATCTAAGTCGCCCCTCCATCGAAGATGCACGAACCCAATAGAGATTTGTATCTCGTCGCGTCTCTACTGAGTTTTGTACCGGTTTGATGTTATGCAAACGGAGGGTATTACAAACTTGATATTCACGTCTGGTACAATTCGGATATTGTCTATGCCAGGGGACTTTGAATTTTTGAGAAGTTTGATTATACTCAATATGTCTGCGAGTGATGCTCGTGGTATATACAAACTTTGCGGTGACTCGTCGGGACAATATTTGACGACTTAAAGTCACATTTATGAACCATTGAGGCTATGTTATCTGAAAAATAATTAACAAATTGGTTTCTAACATTTTCCGCAGATTGATTTTTTAACATAAACCTACTAATTAGATCATCACAATTACTCTTTGTCCTACGTCCTAGAATTTTTATTTATTTCATCCCAGGTTTTTTGATATCCGTAAAATTATTCTTAAATTATCATTGAAAAAGGTTGTTTTACTTTTTATAATTATTTATTTAGTAACAAAATTACGAAAAGATTTGTACTGTTTTTCATAAACTGGATTTGTTGGGGAGCTTTTCCCCCGCTTAAATAAAGGATCTCTTTTTTATTATGTGATAGGATATATCTTCTGTCATCCATTCTCTTATAATCCAAGATCTTGTATTGGGTTTTACATCTATAAATATTTTACTATTTTCATATACTTCGTTAAACTTGCTTTTTTATTTGACTATATAAATTATTGCAATCGTTTGTCTGAATCAAAGCATTCCAGTTATAATTTCTAATTGAAAAATATATTCGTTTCTGAGATAAAATTGAGATTTTCCACCCTTTGTTTATAGGTTGTTTATTAGTTTTATAGTACGGAGTGTTCACAACTGTTGCAAAGTGATCTGCAATGATGAAGTCACAAACACATGCGTATAGTATGTCAGTTTCTTTGTGTTTGCTTTATTATACCTAACAAAAATGTGATCCAGAAATGTTCATGTCACTTTACCATTTGCTATAGTTTCCCTTGTAACGTCGTCGATACATTTTGTAAAATAGTTATTTGAAAGAGCATTTTCATAGTGAATAATCGCAGGATCTATATATTTTAACAGATCAACATTCATGTCACCAAATATTAGCATATTTTCATTAGGGTTTGAACATTTTTTTAATATTGATGAAAGTTCATTGATAAATGATTGTTTACTAAGATTTGGTGGTCTATATATTGCTAGTACATTGAGTATATAATTATTTGGTAATGTTATTATACAGGAAATATTCTCGAACAGCTTTGTTTCAAGAAAATTTTGGGTGAAAGGTAAAGTATCCCGAATATACAAGGTTATACCCCCTCCCGATTTGGATGTGCGACAGTACCTAATGCTATTGTAACCGGGAATTTCGAAAAGACAAATATGTTCCCTTTCTATTTTCAAGAAGTTTCACATAGCATTAGGATATCTATATTATTCCAACAATTTTGGAGGTTAGCATGTAAAACATCTCAGTATTTAGATATGGATAGAATGTTTAGTTGTATACAAGTAAAATTACCTATATCATGGCCAATTTTATGTTCTTCCGTCCACTGTTTCAAGTCATTTGTCCTCGTTTAGATTACATCACCGTCGTCATCTATGTATTTATACGCCATAATCGATGTTGGAAAAGTCCTTGGAAAGAGCAGCCTTTTAAGCGGGGCACGTGTCCTTGTCTCCTGTCGAATGTCCAGCGGGCTTGCCAAACCTGGTACAGGTAGCACATACTGGCTTGGCGGCAGCTTTTGGGCAATCTGTCCTGGCATGACCTCCATTTGCACAATGTCCACATCTCTGCTGGTCCTTGCAGAACTTGAAGGAATTTCCGATCATTTGGCACTTGGAACACACTGTAAGCCCAATAAAGTCACGAACGCGGCACACATTCCAGTCAACAAAGACCTTCCCTTGCTTCATCAGCACGTGACGTAGATGGGCAAGCACCTGGTAGACCCGGTGGCATGTCGATCTTGTCCGAGTACCAGCTAGGTGACTTAGCTTTCACATTTTCACTGTGGGTTTTAAGTCCTCTTTGTCCTGGATTCCCATTAAGGCACTCCTGAGAAAACACTCATCTGTTAAGTCCCAAGGAACATTAAAGAATATCACTCGTGGATGCCGTTTTGTGGGTAGTCGGGCACTCAGAGTAGCCGAGTTTGCCAGACATAGTGTTTTGAGTATTTTTTCCTGGTCTTCCCGAGTAGCGGTTTGGAAAACTACGCCTTTGTTACGGATGTTCCTTATACCCGTAACGCGGATTCCATGCTCAGATGGTCGTAAGACGTCCTTCGGGAGCTGCTTCGTTTCGTCGCTGTCCTTAGCCGAATCCAGCTTCTGAAAGATGCACATGGCGGGCTTAGCGGTCTCAACACTAAGTCTTGTACGGGTGATTGGAGGTCGTGGCATGTTCTGAGGACCATTTTTGACCATGTCGGAAAACGATAGGGTTGCCTTCGTGGCATCAGCCTCTCGACACATCACTGGTTCCAGATCAGATTCTAGCTGCTGAATTTTGTCCAACAACTGCTTAGTATAATTGTCCGATGACATGTCCGGTGTAACATCAGATGATTAATAATTAAAAATGTGCTTTGTTTACACCACTTTTACAAAAATAAATAAATATCTCTAGATGTTTCGATAGCAATGCTATCATCCTTAGGAATATATGAATACTAAAAAATAATTTCAAATGTAGAAAAATGATAAAAATTAGAACAATAATTTATGAGTATACAAAATATAAGCATAAACAACAATGAATTAAAGTAGGTATGGAATTGATCAAAAATGCCAATAACGAAATATTTATAAAACATTGACTAATACATTTACATTAGAAATCAAAATAAAAAAATTATTATTATTAATATTCATACGAAAATAAATTACAAGATAGGTATTTTAAAAAAATATTTGATTATTTATTAAATTTAATTCGCTATTAATACTTTTTCTTATTTCTAAAATTTCAAATTTGTCTAATTGTAAACCGGTTGTATTTCAAACAAATGATTGGTTTCTAAAATATGATTTGCAAATTCAGAATAGTTGTTATTATTTAAACACCTTAATGGGGAGAGGGGCGTCGGAGTGTCATTATTTATTAATTCAAAATAATGACAGTATTACTATGGAATACGATGAACATAATGTTTTTTAAAAAGAAAATATAAATATATTTTATCAATTTACATAGGCTTAGCATTTATCAAAATATAATCAGAAATATTACTTTTTTCTGACCGTCCCATTGTGTGTTTTACAAAATATTTTTTAGTGGAGATAGATTTTTAAATTGGAGAAAAGTATGTTTAAGATTTGACAAACAAAAACTTTGTTTTTTTTTGTAATGCGGGTTACAAATCTTTGGTTACGTTCATTTACAAAAACGCAACTATAAATGATTAAACATACTTTTCTCCACTTTAAAAATCATATTTGTGTTATAAATATTTTGTAAAACATGCAATGGGACGGTCAGAAAAAAGTAATATTTCTGATTAGATTTTGATAAATGTAAATTTATGCCTATGTAAATTTATAAAATATTTAATAAACATTTTTCTATTTAAAAACATTATGTTTTTCGTATTGCGTAATAATACTATCATTACATTGAATTAATAAATAATAACTCTCCTCTCCCCCTTAAGTGTTCCTTAACTCTAATATTGAAATTTCTAGAGGTCTTTCCTATGTAAAAATCATTACAAATCAATTTATATACTCCCGATTAATTCAAAATATTATCTTTCTCTTTGTTATTTAATTTTTTAAATATTTATTATTAGTATAAAAAGCTGGTTGGATAATATTTGGCAAGTTCTTAATTATTACATTTACCGTATTATTATTTAAAAATAATATTTTCTCCACTGTTTACTAAAATCAGTTATTTGTGGATATACTCGTACATAAGTTTTAATAATTTTTTTCTTAAACTTTTTGTTTAACATATTGTTTATTAATTTGGTACTATAATCATTATTTATTGCAATCTGTTTAATTATATTTAATTCTTTGTTAAAATTATTATTTGATAGAGGTACATTATCTAATCTACTAAGCATGGAATGAAAAGCTGATAATTTTTGAGAAAAAGGATGATTAGAATTATTATGTATAACGATGTCTGTATAAGTATCTTTATGATATATATTAAATTTAAATTTATTATTAACAATAGAAATATTTAAGTCTAAGAAATTAATGGTACAATTTTGTCCTATTTCTATGGTGAATTTAATATTTTTTATGGATTTTGTTCAGGAAATTAATTTAAATATTGAGTTTTCTTTCAGTACCAGTCCATATACAAAACACGTCATCTACATATCTTTCACAAAAATAAACATATTTTAATAATAAAGCAGAACTATTAAAAATCTTATTCTCTAAATTGTTTAAAAATATATCAGCTACTAAAGGGCCAATACTAGAAACCATTGCTAAGCCATTCTTTTGTTTAAAAATAATATTATCAAACAGAAAATAGTATTGTTTTAAAATAACATTAAATAAATTATATAATTATTATTTATTTAATATCGTGTGATGTGCAGTGTTTTCTAATATTGTGTCATGTGCATTCAAAATCATATCTTCCAAAGCTAAAACTTTATAAAATAACGTGCTAATCTGGAGTGACCTGCCAGGGAAGGGTGCAGGGAAGTATATGTCTCTATCTGTACATAATAATGATAAACCCTAGCAAGTAATATTTGTACAGCGCCCTTTTTATCAGAAAAACGGTGCTATGCAAATCGTCCAATTATTATTATTATTTTTAAGTCAATTATGCAATCAATAAGTTAATTAAAGATTACTTTGTAATCACCACTTTATTAATATATATATTTATTATTTTTAAAAAGAAAGTTACGAATAACCTGACAGTATTTGAAAATCTCCTACCACCATCACAGTGAGCGGAAGATGTTGCTTATGTCGATGTCAACATGTATCGAAAGCTATGCTTTCCTAATCAGGAATATACAGAATACAAAAAAAAAAATCTCAATTACTAAAACTAAATTGTATGTTAAAAAAACGTTAATTAACAACTTATTGACGAATAAACGTTTTCATTATCTTTACTATTTATTGTTTTTTCTATTGCAACCCGCTAGTACCTACCTTTACATATAATAATCGTTTAGTTTGCATTTCCTTTCAACTTGCAATTGGTCATGATATGTGCGATAAAAAGTGCAATATAAACAGTTGCGCCATTCAATTGTCAGTAAAAACTAAGTACTTACGAGCCTTTCTATATCTAGCTCATAATTCCTACTCTCTATTTTTCCCCGACTGCAACTGTAGACTGAGTTGATTAAATCACTGTCAATATTGTGTAACAGATATACCGCCGCGTAGTGTCTCAATGGCAGGTCTTTTTAATCAGAGTAAGTAAAGCACAATTCCATTCCACTTCCAGGAATAAATTCTACAATTGCTACGGATTTTAGTGGCGAGAGACCAAAGTCCAATTACACAAAATACATAATACGAAATGAAATAAATAGTAGCTACAGAAAAAGAACTGCATATACGTAATACAAGAATGAAGCAATGACAAAAAGAGGACAAAAATATACATTTGAGAAAACATAGTTTTAGTAGAGTCCATGATTTTAGATATTCTGAATAATAATCTTCGAGTTCTAATTTCGTAAAGCCCAAAGAGTTAACTTTAAATGTTTCTGAGTCTACTTTAAGGAATTTTGAACTGAATGAGTTGCAATAAATAAGGTGAGTCAATAATAAAATGAATTATTTTAAAAATGCAAATAAGAAATGCTAATTGATGCAAATGTGAAATTGTCATCTCGTACAATGGAAAATATTAAAATAGAATAATACTTAATCAAATTTACACTTGTCATGAAATTTAATAATAGAAAATTTTACAACTGACCCCAAGAAATATTTAAAGACAAATTTTGGCATTTCCGCTAGGCGGTGTGCGACTTCGGGATGGTTACGTTCGGAAGGGGCATCAGCCCGATGCGCAGACTCGTTGCGCCAATACAAGCCTTCTCGGAGACAATATTTAGGAAATAGGAAAAATAATATTTTCATTTATAAAAATTCCAATCTTCTGCTCTTTCCAAAGTGTGGTGATTTCTCAAGTCAACCATCGAACGAACTGGGGACACGATAGGCATCTCCCAGAACTACAGCGGGAGACAACGATGTTGTTTTAATAATGATCCTGAGTAACAATTATCAGTATTTAAGTATAGACCAGTATGGTTTCCGCTTTGTGAGAACTTATAGAAAAAAGTCAATAGATGTCCCATATAAATAAAAATCGGATAGGTATATCCGAGAAAGTATCCAGATTGCCAACAAATTTGCCTTAGAGTCATGCAGTCAATGCAAAAAGGTGATTGAATTAAAGATCTTCTTTTTGTTGTGCCTTTTATTTGTCTTTAGAGTAATCCTTGTAGCGGCAAGCGGTCATATCTCTATCTAGGTCGATTCGTATCTTCCAGCACCGCGCAGTGTATATGTACATGGCACAGAAGCGGAAACTATTTATCTATTAACACATTCATGCACAGTATAATGTGAATACTCTCTTCTGTGCCATGCCTGCCATTATAGATGATGTTGGCGTGCAATATGGATGTTGGCGTGCAATCTTCGACATCTCCTGCTTCACAGATTGTATCTGCTTCGCTATTGAAGATTACACAGCAGCCGTCTACATCGACTGCAATTGATAGTTCCGCTCCAATTACAAAGGTTAAGAAGTTTCTACCATCTTTACCACCTACACCGGTAACATCTGACGCTCCGACTACTAGGGAGACAGTTACAGCCGATGCCATCATTTCACAACCCTCTTGTCCGTCTAAACCACCCGAATGGATCAAAATTACAAATAAGCGGCGTGTCACCGTAAGGGGTAGCAAAAAAACGTGCCCAACTGAGGCACCAACTAACATTTTTTTTCACTGTTACCCCTTACATCCTGACACCTCTTGTGATGACATGTCGCTTTACCTTAATTCGCTCGTAAATACCGTTTCGTTTGCAATAGCAAAAATTAAATCTAAGGGTGAGTACTCATCTTTTAAAATTGGCATGCCTCAGTCAGCCGTTGCCGAGGTTTTGAAATCAAAACACTGGCCGCGCGGCACATTCATCAAAGAATGGCAAGTTAGGCTGGCGGCGCCGCGACTTCCAGCTGTCGTGGTCGGCAACAGCTGACTGGACTTACATAGAAAAAAGTGCTTTTACTACCAGAATGTTCGGGGGTTGAAAACTAAATGCTCGCATTTCTACAATAATGTTGCGGCTGGTGACTATGATGTCTTAGCGCTGACCGAGACTTGGTTGAATGCGGGTGTTTTAACCTCTGAGCTTTTTGGTGGTGACTTCTTAGTTTTTAGAAGGGATCGAGACAATGGAGATGGCCACAGGCAGGGTGGCGGTTGTCTCCTTGCCTTTAAGGGCGTGGAAGGGTTAAAGGTCGAACGCATCCACGCCCTAGAAACTGAGCAAGAGGATTTATGGGTAAAAGTATCTTGCAAACTGTCTGTCACATAGTTTATTTCCCGCCTAGCAGTAGGTGGGAAGTATTTAAGCATTTTTTTGACAAAATACACGCTAATTTTGATGATATTGGTAAAAAGAATATTATTATACTGGGAGATTTTAATTTGCATTCCGCTCGGGACGCCCCTAAGGTGGAATCCGACTTTGAATACCTATGCGCAGTTTTTGGTCTTTCACAGTGTAATAATATTCAAAATTCCAATTCCAGAATCCTTGACTTTGTTCTGTATAATGCCATTCTTGAGGTGAGACGTTGTGTTTTTCCACTGTTGCTAGAGGATAGCTATCATCCGGCCATTGAATTCCAGTCCAGTTTGATCAGATCGCCCTTAAAAAGTAATAGAGCCCCCACCCTTGTAAATAAAATCTCAAGGGGGTGGAATTTCAACAAAGGTGATCTCACCGGCTTGTACGATTCAATGAGCCGGGTGGACTGGCAAAACCTCTTCACATTTGCTACAGTGGATGAGGCGGCGCAATATTTCTACACTTGTATTTACGATGTATTTGATTCATGTTTTCCCAAAAAAAATGCAGGCAGTGGTGGTCGCAAATATCTGAAGTGGTTTTCGAGAGAAGTAATTTCGAATATAGAGATCAAGCATGCCCTTCACAAGCGTTGGAAGGCAGGAGGACTTCAGAGTGAATACGATCTTTTTAGTTTTTACCGGGCATTAGTTAGGCGCGAGGTTCGAGTGGCCTATCGAGCTTACGTGTCTGAAATCGAAGGTAACATCATGCACGATCCCAAGATGTTCTGGCATTACATAAAAACCCTTCGGAAGGATGGTGGTCTTGAAGATACCATGATGAAAGGTGATCAGGAATTTCATGGCTCGGGTGTGGCAAACGCGTTTGCTGATCATTTTCAATCTGTCTACAGTAGAGATCCTCCACTTCTAGATATTAATAATGCTGCCGCATTTAATACCAGAGGAGCCTCTAACGTTGACTTATGTATATTTACGGAATCTGATGTTATGAATGCCATAAGACACATGAAGAACTCGCACTCTATCGGCCCTGACTTCGTTCCCGTATTCTTTATTAAAGGGTGCGCTGAATTCCTTAAAGCACCTTTATCTTTTATATTTAATCTAGCTATTAGTACCTCCACTTTTCCAGAATTATGGAAAATTTCAAAAATATGTCCTATTTTAAAAATGGTTCCAAAAAGTCAATCGAGAATTATAGACCTGTTGCCATACTTTCAGCTCCTGCTAAACTATTTGAAAAACTAATCCATAAATTCATTGTACCTCAAATAGACGCATATATTATCCCCGAACAGCATGGTTTCAGAAAAGGAAGATCTACGGAAACCAATCTGATGGTTTTCACTGACTATGTTGCTAGGTCCCTAGATAGTGGATACCAAGTAGACTGTTCATATAATGATTTCTCCAAAGCCTTTGATAGCGTGAATCACGATATCTTACTAACAAAACTTGCCCAAATGGGTTTCTCCCTACGTATGCTAAAGTTTTTTAGAAGTTATCTCAAAAACCGGAAGCAATTTGTCACACACGGAATTTTTCAATCCGCTGATTTTCTTGTTTTTTCTGGGGTCCCCCAAGGGTCAATCCTAGGGCCTCTTCTCTTCTCTATTTTCATTAATGACATTGCAAAAGTCATCCGTTTTTCTCGCTTTCTCCTTTTCGCTGACGATCTCAAATTATTTCTACTAATTAGAAATATTTTAGATTGCCTACATCTTCAAGCTGACATTGATAACATCTCTGAATGGAGCCTACGAAATCAGCTTTATTTCAAGATCTCAAAATGCGTAGTCCTGTCTTTCACCAGAGCATTTAGTCTCACCTACCACAGATATACTATGCTCAGTCATAATCTCAAACGTGTTTCTACTATAAAGGATCTTGGAATCGTGTATGAAAGTAAACTTACGTTTCGTGTTCATATCGAAGGGATATGTCAATCTGCATTAAAAATGTTAGGATTCGTCATTCGGACCGTGAGTGTTTTTCGGGATACTCGTACTCTTAGAATATTATACTTCTCTTTAGTCCGTAGTAGGCTGGAGAGTGGGTCGGCTATTTGGAATCCTCACGAGACGGGGTGCTCCCTCATGTTAGAGAGGGTTCAGAAAAAGTTTTTGAGATTTCTTTACATCAGAACATTATTATTTATTTTAAAACCATTATTATTATTATTATTATTATTACAGAGCCTGGGCAACTATGCCGTAGATCTCCGAAGGGCGGAGATCGCCTTCTGCGACGGAAGCGTAACACTCACTCGTGGAACAGAGCATGGGCGACTCTACCGTATATCTCCGAAGGGCGAAGATCGGACTTCCTTCTTGGAGGGAAGCGTAAAATTCACTCGTCGTCAGAGGACCTGGGAGGCCTCTCCGAGGAGCGAGAATAGGAACCTTCCTGATAGGAAGTTTCAAGCCAACTCTCCTTCCTGCGCGGTAGAGTGAACCCGACTGTCTTCTCGTCAGAGAGCCCTCTGTAGGGATCTCGTTCTTCCTTGTTCCGTCTCATTCGGCCGCGGGCGACTGCTCCCACGGTCATTATGAATTTTTTCGGTGCGACTCTGTGTGTCGGGCCGCCAGGGTCAGTTTTATGACCTCCATTGGCAGTCTCTCCGAAGGGCGGCTCATTGCAATTGAAGTTTATATTGCTGTCCAATAAAATGCTGACTTTCTAAAATAGTAATTAAGGTTGGTTTATATTACGATGTAGTACTTTACAATAGGCTCGGCTAGCCTTTGCGGTAATTTATTTTATGGTCGGTCTAGTCTGGGAATTTTTATTACCTGAAATGCACATTTTAGAAACTAAGTACGTCTGTGAATTTGGTCATTTCTTATAGGTATTACAAAAGGATATATCAAATTAAATAATATTATTATGTATTATATTGTGATGTAATTATTCCCTATTTTATAATATTACAAAATAAATTGAAAATATTACAAAATAAAATATACAAATAAGCGAGTCTAATGTGTTAAAGTTTATTTGATACAAACAAGAATTACAGATAGTTTTATCCGTTATAAAATAGGATGTTGACATTTTTATTGAATACATATGTATTGATATAAGACGGAACTAGGTAAAATAATGTTACTAGACTGCAAATTTGAGAGGAAATTACAGATTTATATAATGACATGACTTTAAAACTAAACTTCTCCGAAGTTCCATTAGATGTTTTCTGGATTAACTTACAAAGAATATCCTCACTTTTCCGACAAAGCAATATTAACACTACTGTCGATACTGTTAAAAGACGTATTCACGATATGTCAAGCGATGTTTTCAGAACACTGATTGGAAAACTGTTATTGGCTGAAAATTTTGCGCTTCAGATCGACGAAAGAAGGGATATTAAAAATAAAGCACATCTGAGAACTATTGTACGTTTCGTTGACGAGGACTTTATTAGAGAACAGTATTTATTTTATAATGAGGTTCCAGAGCGAACTACAGGTGAAGAGATTTTTCAAGTAACCGATGATTTCTTCAAAATAAATAATATTCATTAATTGATAAACTAAAGTTCTTAAAAACTTAAGACAAGATTTTTGTGCATAGCGCAAAGGGTAACAATTATTATTTTTATAAATAATAATTATTAATCTAAAACACTCATCCAAATTGAAAAAACCTTCCGAGCAAAGATAAATGTCGCCGGCAGGACAGAACGGTAGAGCATCTAACCGGACATTAGAAGGGTGCGGGTTCGTGTCCTGCCTCGGAAGGTTTTTTCAATTTGGATGAGTGTTTTAGATTAATAATTATTGTTTATAAAAATAAATAATATTCAATGGAGCCATTGAATTGCTGTTTGCACGGATGGTGCTGTGGGAAAAACGGGTAGTAAAGAGGGTTTTGTTTCTTGTGTAAAACAAAAAATCCGACGTTACAATTTACACACTTCTACATACATCGAGAAGCAATGGTGGTCATGAATTTGGTGGAGTACCTTTTTAACACGATGAATGAATGCATTAAAATCGTAAACATAATTAAATTAAGAGGCTTAAATTGGAATAATCTGTGCAGAAATGGGAACCAAATATGAATCCTTATTGTTTTATACTGAAATTCGTTGGCTATCCCAAGGCAAAGTTTTGGCTAGATTATTTGTGCTTGTGTATCACGAGGTGCGTGAGTTTCTTTTAAATCAAAATATGCCCGAACTATACTTCACTTCTCCGAAGTTTCATTAGATGTTTTCTGGATGTACGTTAAAAAAGAATATCCTCGCATTTCCGACAAAGCAACCTTCACTCTACTTCCATTTTCAACGACGTATTTATATGAGCAAAAATTAATTAATTAAAAATTATAATCCGTCATGATTAAAAGGTCTTGACCGAGAACTTCGGGTTGTGCTGTTAAACTTCGAGCTGAATATAAAACTTTAGTGTTCATTGAAACAAGCGCATTGTTGTGTAAAATGGGAATGTCAGGGAGAGGTAAACGTTGAAGAGGAAGGTTGGTTTGAGAGAAAGCCCCTAAACTGGAAAGCCAGGGTGGGGAAAATGAAAGCCACGTTGGGTGACGGTGTTGTGAAAAGGAAGGGTCTGGAGAGGAGGAAGGTTGGGTTACAGGGGGAGTTATGGGAGACTATTACAATCAGCAGGAATTACCCTGGAGATGGCCTCCTAGATGTGAAGTCTGCTCCGGATATTAACCAAGCTCAGATCGGCAGGGGGCATCAACTTCTTATCGTATCAGGGTCGCGGATCGATCGCAATCTTATAATTGGTTGAGGGCGTTTCTACTTCTACGTTAAATGAGTAAAGGGAGGTGTTTTCATACTCAGTGTTTATTGTAAACTTGGATAAACATTGGGGGTTAAGAACAATCGAGTAGTCAGTAAAAAGGTCTTAATCTAAGTAGGATTCTATTGTAATATCTCTCTCTTTCTGATTGGAATCTCTAATCGAGTTATACAGATGGAACAAGGGATTAATCAACAGTAAAAAGGTCTTAATCTAAGTAGGATTCTATTGTAATATCTCTCTCTTTCTGATTGGAATCTCTAATCGAGTTATACAGATGGAACAAGGGATTAATCAACACATTATTAAGGGGAGATGGGAAATCAGCTTACATGGTGTTCTGGTCGAATGGCGTGGGTGACTGGCAATGACGCCAAGGCCGGACATCGTCACACTGAGTTTAATGGGCTTTTTATAATTAGTAAGGCACCATGTTGAGTGCTTAGACAGCAAGAGGCAAGCCTAGCAATTTTTGTATGGCCTGTCTATTCTGGGTCTTATTAAGAATTGAAATGCACATGTTTAGAAACGAAATATGTCCGTGAATTCGGCCATTACTTATGGGTAATACCAAAGGATATATCATGACCATTTACGCAAATCTGTCAAATTATCGTTATTTTGAGATAAATTAGTTTAAAACAGTGTGGCCGATGCAGATGTAAGCCACGAGAGCCATAGTCTGAATAAATTCTCATTTTTGTTTTAATTCCGAAATTAATTTTCATTGTATGGGTATGTGTACAGATGTAATAATAATAATAATAATGTTTCGTAATTTTCTTTTTCTTAAGGCAACATAATATATAATGATATCCCGTGTTGAGGATTGCATTGAAATAATATTAAATTACGTTATATTAAATTGATGAAAAAATAAATATAATTGTTCTGTGAGGTGTTTTAAGTGTAGTTGCGTGGTTTCGGTGTTCTGTATTTGGTGTTAAAGTGTTTTATATTTCAAGTCTACCCACAGAAAGATCTGAAACGTATCCAATGTTTTATTTGATTTTTTAATTTATTATTGTTGTTGTGATTTTAAAGGATAGTGTGATTGTGTTGTAGACTTTAGAACCATAATATAAGACGTTTATTATTCAAATGTTTTGTTTGTGTTTCCTTGTTTTATCTGTTTTTTACTCTGAGATCTAGTGTTTCTAATCATTGTGTTGTTATTTCTTGTTGTTGTTGTTTTCTTCTTTTTTTTTGTATTTATGAATGTAAAGTAGTATTGTTTTTAGAGTATAATTGTTTTATTGACATAATATTAAGTTTGTTAATGATTTCATCAGTACTAGTTCTTACATGGACTTTAAGTATAATTTTCATGATCGCTTTCTGTGTTCTAATGAGTAAATTAAGAGTATTATCATTAGCACTGCCCCATCCGATAATACCATATTCTAATAGTGATTGGCAGAGAGCCATGTGGATCTTGGTTTGCAGGTCATGATTCATAATCCTTACATATTAAAATCTCCCGCGTGTTACTCCTGATAAAACATCGTGTGACTAAAGTGAAATAATGTTTATATGTTTTAAATAAGAATTCTATCAATTTGAATATCAGATCCCATCCTTTACACTGGCATCCCGATATTTTCTACTAATCATAAAATATTATAAATTCAAATTTACCATTTTAATTTGTTCTTATATTTATGAAAGTGAATTTTTCTTTAATTTATTTAAGCGTTTTCATTCCACTTTGTACTTTTATGTTCCTAAACGTCACACTAGTTAAACACCGTACAAATATATAATATAGTGTGCTATATATATATAATAATGTAGAATAATTTTCTCGGTTTACCCGTGTAATGTAGTCCTTAAAAGGACGTTCCGGACAAATCACATTGTCCATCTTCGGAGACCTTATGTCTTGAGTTTTGTTTTGAACTGATCACTTGCGCGTGTCCGTTCAATCCAAAAGTCAAAACCTAAGTAATGATCATCACTTAGGTCCTTCTAAGGATAACATTACGCCGGTAAACCGAAAAAAAATATTCTACATCTTACACCCGTGAAAATCTCAACCATAACATATATAATAATATAAATATATCTAAAAATTAGAGAAGTTTGTTTGTTTATCCTCGATGTTTCGCTGAAAATAGCAGTTTGTTTTTATTATTGCCAGGAAAGTTTAGAAACTTCTTTAAATGAAATCCAATATGTAAAACTGTTGCTATAACTTTTGAAAATTAGTATGAAAAATATTGAACCCGTCATGTTTTATTTATGTTGCCCTATAGGTGTAACACTCTGGTTAGCCACAGATTGAACATTCAAAAGAAGAATTGAAAGAAAACTCTTGTAGGTATCTTAATTAAGAAATGTATGATTTAGATATATTTTGATACAATTAACATTTCTAATGAAATAAAATATTTCCATGAATGTTTCTTTATTTGGAGATAGTTCCTTTCGCTGTCAAATCAATTATGCCACCATAATGACAGGCGACAATTCATAACATCATAACTTTGTTAAAAAAAAAAATCCCGTGAAAGGCCGGGTACACATCAGCTATATATATGTAGAATAATTTTCTCGGTTTACCCGCGTAATGTAGTCCTTAGAAGGACTTTTTAACTCCCGACATTTCGAACAAATCACATTGTCCATTTTCAGAGGCCTTATGTCTTGAGTTTTGATTTGAACAAATCGCTTACACGTGTCCGTTCAATCCAAAAGTCAAAACCTAAGTGATTGCAAATCATTTTAGTAGTCTAGGACGCAACACGCGTGTCGATAAAGGGGCGGAGGTAAGGGTGGGGCCTTTAATAGGTTGTTTTATTAGTTCACAATTTATCAAACTTTGCCCTTGATAACGCCACTAAATCAGTACTGACCAAAGGTTTTAATTTTGGTGTTACGCATTCAAAAATTCCAAAAGAAGACATCATCACCGCAGTAGAATCGTCCATTTCAAAATTGCCCAAGGACAAAGCCGAAATAATTCGACAAGAAACGTGTCATATTCTTAGAAAAGCCGTAGAACACAAGAAAAATATATCCTCTGACGAATTGAAAGCCCTTAAGGCGCTACGTTCTAACAAAGAAATAATAGTTTTACCAGCAGATAAAGGCAACGCGACAGTAATAATGAATGCAAGCGATTACAACACAAAAATGCGTGACATTTTGCTTGATCCCATTTATAAAATTAACAAAAACGACCCCACTACATATCTTGAGAAATCCTCAATGGAATCTATTCGTTCCAGTGAGATGCATAGACAATTAGAGAGATTTCTACAGGAATGTATTTTTCGTTCATGATTGGTTGAAGGCTAACTTGGAATATTAAGAGTAAATGTTAGATATTTCGTTACTTACGTTTAACGTGAATAGAACGTATCATCCAACTATTGTTTAATATTTTTCAATATTAGTCCCTCTGTATGAAATGTTTCTTTCAACTTTTTAGTACAAGTGCAGTATCATCAGCGAAAGTGATTATGTTGCCATCATTGGTAGTCTACTTAAGAGAAACGGCTGCGCAGCCTGTTTCATACAAAACTTTAATTTGGATTTGACGCCAAAATACTCAACTGAACCCAATGATCTTTTTTTCCATCAAAAAGTATAGTAAATATCTAGTACCGACTAGAAGGAATTGATAAAAATTTATTTTTGTTTTACATTATGAAACATATGCCATTAAAAAAATGATTTTTAAAGATGTTAAAGGCACTTTATCCCATCTGCTTTTAAAATATAAGGAAATATAAAATAAATAAAAAAAAACATTAAAATAAGCATAATGGTGAAGTTTAAATTCAATTAAAAACAACATATTTACTTTGGAACACAAATTTGCCGTACATACTTTAAAATATCGACCCGAAAAAATGTTTTTTTTAAATTTTCGTAACTATACTTACATAGAAGATACGATAATTAAAAAAAAATACAATAAATCTGCAAGTAATTTTCTAATTTGCCCCTAAAATTATGAAAATTATTTTGTTTTTCATGTCACATGCGTCATAATTTACAACAAAAATGAATAAAATAATTCTCATCCGTACTAGATATTTACTAAATCTTTAATCAAAAAAATATATAATTCAGTTTGGAAGAGTATTTTGGCCTCAAATACAAAGTTATGTAATGTACGAAACAGGCAGCGCAGCCGTTCCTCATAAGTCCCCGATGAAAATGTGAAAAAGTGTGGGACCGACTACACCGCCCTGTGGTACACCAAAATTGATGGTGGTTGGATAAGATGATTTACGTGATGGTAACTTAACACACTGCTTTATGTCTGTTAGGTATGATTTGAACTATTTTATCGCCTTATTCTTTACTCAATTTTAATAGAGCTTAGATAGAAGGATTGGATGAGAAACTGTGTCAAATGCCTTAGCTAAATCCAGAAATATTGCCAAACATTCATTACCTTTGTCTAGGGCTTGTGTAATATGTGAAGTTAATTCTAAAATATCTGAATCTGTGTTTAGCTCTTCTCTGAAGCCATACTGGTTTGACGAGAGACTGTTGTATTTGTAAAATGGCCGATAAGTCTTTCATTAGACTATTTTTCTATAATTTGTGATACCGATGATAATATGGAAATGGGTCTGTAGTTTGTTATATTAGTTTTGGTCTTAAAAATTGGTTGAACTAAAGGGAGTTTAAGTTTGTTAAGGAATACACCTTTATTGCGACAGAGGTTGATGATATATACTAGTGTTTGGTTTATAAAAGGTTCAATTGTTCTCATAATACAGTGGAACCTCGGTATACGTCCTTAATCCGTTCCAGATTCTTGGACTTATACCAAACAGGACGTATAACAAAGGGATTTTTTCCATAAGAAATAAAGGGAAAATGATTAATCAGATTCCCCCAAAAAAAATCGTATTGTTATTGGCATATTATACATTAACGTAGTTGTAAATAATAATTTAAACACTATTTAATACTAAAATACACAAATAAAAAAGAACTATGGTGAAATAAATGAAAATTTAACTTCACTTTACCTTGGTGAGAAGAGTCAAGTGCTTACTAATATGGTGCCGAGAAGGAGATGTTATTGTTAGAAAGAGAGTCCGTTTTCAATAAAACTTCGGGAATATGAAATTCTGTTGTCTTTTCTCTTTTCCCTAGTTGGCCCTGGTTCAGGCACACCAGGTTTGACTCCTTTTTACCTTCATAGTGATCCTAACCATTTTGTTCGGTGTCATTTAGACTCATACAAGTTCTAGCACGTACGCAACATTTTTCGTATACCAAGTTAGACTTATTCCAAAGCGGACGTATACCGCGGTTCGACTGTATTTGAGGATATTTTGTCATGA
>JAHDVE020009699.1:0-35431 GCA_022606495.2 Halesus radiatus | reverse complement strand
CTTATTTCCATACCGATACCGACACCAACATGGAAACCTTCTCGACATCTATATGGAAAATCTCTGCTTTACACGATCATGTTTTCATACCAATGATTTCCTATAGATTTGCACATGTACGAGTATATTTCCAAGGTGAACTTATTCCAGTATTTTGAGAAAATGAATGCCATATTTTTCACAAAATTTTTTAAGTGTACATTTTTAGGAATGAAGATCCTAGTATCATTAAATCTACTAAAAAGGGAAAAAAACCACAAGTGTTAATTGCAAAACTAAAGTTTTTCAGATTTACTCCAAATCGACAAACGTGAGAAGGGCAATTCGTCACATGAAGTTGACCGATTGAGAAATTTAGAAATTTAAGCTGTGAGTGACTGCATCAATCGGCATGATAGTTTTTT
The DNA here is from genome assembly GCA_022606495.2 of Halesus radiatus. NCBI lineage: Eukaryota > Metazoa > Arthropoda > Insecta > Trichoptera > Limnephilidae > Halesus > Halesus radiatus. The sequence continues at coordinate 35,027 of JAHDVE020009699.1, read as the reverse complement.
TTTATGGTTTTCCAAATATCACATTAAAATTGTTATTTTCAAATACAATTTTGTTCCCGTTTCACTTCGAAAAACAATTTATTCCCCACTTCACTTCCGAAAGAAATTGACTCCAAAAAGAAATAAAAAAATGCTGTGACAACATTATCATACCTTTCAGTATTTAGATATCTATATCGAAGTGAATAAAATTTGCAATAAAAATAGGACAAGTTCTATTTTCCATACCGACTCTATATAGAAAGACTGTATCGTATAAAACCCCCGTCGGAAATGCAATGATGCATGAAAACATAATGACCTACTGTTAGTACAACCTTTTTTCTGAGGTGCCTACATACAAAACTTTTGTCTGGAAAAAAATAGACATCCTACCGCGTCAAAGCAAACTCTCTTACTGACACTATGTATTTCAAGCAGCTCCATTATATCATATTTTTGATGTTTTCCGTGTATGGTATTCTAACATAATGAGGTGTATAATCGCTTGGCACTGAGAGGCCATGATAATTTAAAAATAGATTGTAAAAAACACATTAAGTTAAACAAGAAAAAAAATCATTAGTTTTTAAATTATCATTATCTATATGTAATATTATAATTAGTTATTTTGTGAACTTAAATGTACAAATAACTAAAATAAAATAAATAAAACAAAAAACAAATTGTTGTAATATTAAAAAAAAAACTGTTTTTATTTATTTAAGGAATGTTTTAGTGGCTTTTTAAATAATCTGGGTAAGATAACGTTTAGACATCATTGATGTTCTAACAATGAGCATATTTATAATTCTCCTGTATTTAGAATTAAAAGATAGAAATGAACTTTAAACTATTGTTAGAGGTTCCGTAAATATTATAACATTCTAGGACATGTTCATAAGACAGCGTTTATATTGTTTGGTTGTAACATAATTTTATTTTGTGATAAACAAATTATATAAAAATTTCACCAAAAACAGCTGCGTGGCACGTTGTGTGGTAACATAGCCTTAATCAAATTATTTCCAAGCAGAATTTTTAATTACATAATGTATAAATTATATTTATATTATAATTATCGTTTTGTGACCATTTCAAATAATGTGATGTAAGTTCAAACACCTGAAACTAAGAGTTTATCTCCAACATTCAAATTTCGATATTTCAAAACTGTGTTTCGAGGTTGGCGACTCTTACCTGATCAGGGATGACATGAAGTACAGCTGGTCACCATTAGAGATTGGATTACATGCATTTTTACATTTCAACTGACGAAAATACGACGCTTGTGACCGTTATATCGCCAAATTTAACTATTGGATGATAATAATAATACAGTGAAACCCGTATTTTACGTCCCCGGATTTAATGTTTTCCCGCCAATTACGTGTTTTTATTTCAGTCCCGATGTATTTTAGTACATTTATTACCCGATTTTTACGTTTTTTTCCCGCAATTTACGCGGAAAATATTCAAAATGTGTGATTTACGCGCGCTTGACAATGAGTCGGCGCAGAAGACACATGTTTATCTGTCGTGCCGTGATTGGTCGGCCGTACGGCGCGAAACGCCGTGATTGGCCACCCACTTTCAATTTTAGCTATCTGTGCCGTGATTGGACGCGCACATGACAATGCGCCGGCGCAGTTGTCACATTTGTGGTGTTCAAAATGAAACTTTTAAATATATATATACAATTGAAAAAGAATTAGGGAAAAAAAAATTAAACTAATCTACATGATTTTTTTAATAATATATGAAATATTTTTTCAATACAAAAAAATTCAACAAATATGATTTTTTAATAAAAAAAAATTAAATGTTTTTTTTTCAATACTTAACTAATCTACCTACATGATTTTTTTTATAAAAATAAAATATGTATTGTTTTTTCAACCATAAAATTTATTTTTTAAAAAAAAGTTGTTTTTTCATTTCCCCCGATTTACATTTTCCCTCCATTTAAGTTTTTTTTTTTCAGTCCCTTGAAAAACGTAAAATAGGGGGTTTTACTGTAGTTCTTTATTCTATAAAGTATGCAGTGATAGTGCAATGCAATATGTTTCATAAGTGACAATACCAACACATAAAAGTTAATAAAATGATAGAAACAGTTAATTAGTAAAATATCCATAATGCAAAATAACTTGTCAGCTGGAGGTGGTGCCGCCGCTGTCTCTTTCTCTCACATCATTGTTCTATGTAAACTGAGTGAAAAGGAATGACTGGCCTGTGTTTTTGAGTCATAATGCAGCTGCGACGGGCGGTATAGGGGATTATAATTGGTTATAAGTTGATTATCATAGAGTATTCGTGACTACACGTATTATAATAAAATGTTGACGTTGCAGTAATGTGCAGATCCAGGTAGTGTAGTTTTGAGTTTTATAGATGATTTCAAGTAGGGTTGGTATGCAAAACTGACGTTAAACCGGGGGTAGAAATTTTTTGAAATCGTAAATTGGAGAATATTTGTATAAATTGGGACTTTGGTGTACAAGGCGGTAAAATGTGAAGTAGGGGTACGTAAAACCGAAGTTTTACCATAAATACATTTGTTAAGAGAGAAAAAAAAACGTTTATAGTGGATATTTGACGGTCTCCCGTCTGTCTCCGGGGAAACTCCATTCAGAGAATCAAGGCATAAATGATGGTATTCTTGGATTTGCGTAGTCTGCTTTCAATGCGGTTGTAGAAAAAAAACCGTTTATAGTGGATATTTGACGGTCTCCCGTCTGTCTCCAGGGGAAACTCTATTCAGACAATCAAGGCATAAATGATGATATTCTTGGATTTGCGTAGTCTGCTTTCAATGCGGTTGTAGAAAAAAAACCGTTTATAGTGGATATTTGACGGTCTCCCGTCTGTCTCCGGGGGAAACTCCATTCAGACAATCGAGGCATAAATGATGGTATTCTTGGATTTGCGTAGTCTGCTTTCAATGCGGTTGTAGAAAAGCACTCTGAAAGTGTGCACTGGTTCCTTCAGGAACGTTTCCATAGTGCTGTAGTATCTCGGCAGGCTTTATGTATTACTGTAGGTGACTTTCAGCATATTCAACTGGGATGCAGTGTAATCTACCCAGAATTCTGACCTATTTAGAGATGTGCAGAATGCGTTCAACAGTATTCTTTTGAAGTTTGTGCTGCAAAAGTAAAAATGCCTTGACAGCATACCTATTCTAATGGATGTCGTTCTTCTTTGTGTTTCCATTATTAAATTTCCGTTATTACCCAATAATAAACCTGGAAATATATATAACGCCCACAATCATCGTAATTTCGTAAATGCATACAATCGGATGTCTAGTCACTACAATGTATTTATTTTGTGTTTATTCTTCATCAGATTACTGCATTGGTAGGGAAAGTTAGAGAAGAATTGATATAAGGGACTAAAGATGAAGAAATAGCTGGCTTCGGTTAGTCGTACTAAAGACAGATATAGCTGGGCCGTGTGTGGTAAGTGATGGTATGATTAACAATGATTGGTGGCATACCTGGAGGAGGAGTACGAGCTGGCGGAGCTGTACTTGCCGGGGCGGCGGCGGCGCTCGGGGTTGGCGGGGCGACCCCCGCTGCGCATCCACGGGTCAGCCCACTCATCTCCACGACCCCCCCCGCCCCCACTGCTGGGCACAATGGCTGCCTTCTGCACAATGACCTCGCGAGTGGCACGCGGTCGGCGCTATAACATAACAAAACAATTATAATGTGGATACATAAATTATTATTAATCAAAATGTTACACTACTGCAAAGCTTTGCATGGCTTAAGAAAAAAAGAAGGAAAAATCAAAACATTCTCTTTTCACTGAAGAGATAAACCGATAGAAGGGAGTTGTATGGTGTGCTTGGAGTAAAGTCAATTTTACCTTACTTAGCGTGATATTCATCAAACTTTTTCAAATACCAATTTTATTCTTGATTCAGTTTAATCAACTACATTGGGATTTCACATGCGGGTGATATAGGTCACTCTTAGGAAATATCCACCAGTGATTCCAATCGGAAATAGGAATTTATTTTCTTTCTTATCTTGGGCTTAAGGTACGTTTTTATCTGTGCGACTATCGCGATGATCGTTTAACGATTAAACGATGAACAATAATCGTCGGTTACCATTTTGGAGAGTTTGCGATTTGTTGATTTCTCACTAGTTGCGTGTTTCATTTGCAGTGACATCACTCTAGAGCAGGAGTGGCCAAACTTTTGACTATTTTTTAAATTATAGACGGCGGTCTACCAACATCGTATGTGTTAGGTGATAATAAGAAAAATAGTAATTTCAAGTCAAAAATAAGTTTAAATTTAAAATAAACAGAGATAATAATAATAATACATATTTAATATGAAGTTATTCTAATAAGAGAAAGTAATGATTTGTTCTTAAAAACTAATTAGTTTATAAATAAAACAATACGTTATTTTTTATTATTAATCCGAACAATGTTATTGTAAATACTTATTAACTATTATTTTTTATTTCATACCAGAGGACGTGCTGGAGACATGATATTGCATATTTTCATATGTACTTATAGCTATTCGTAAACATGCTGTCAAATGGTCATCTGTCAAACGGGAGCGATGTTTTGTTTTGATTGCATTCATGGCAGAAAATGTCTCTGTCGCACGATTTGTCTCACAATCTTTGTAGGACGGGCGTCAGAGATGTGTACATATCGAAAGGCGGGCAACTAAATAGTTACACGCGATCGACCAGTCGATCGCAGTCTACGCTTTGGCCGTCTATGCTCTAGAGGAAGGTTGTGAACAGAATGATTAGACGTGCAAGATTATTACTTTAAATGACTTTTGATTGAAGAGATGGAAATGACTAAATACTTCTCCATACGTATGGGATGAAATTTGATCTTTTGATTCTTGTAGGACGCCTGTGACAGCTGCCACAGTGAAGGATGATTCGCCACTTCCGCGAGAACAATTTCATCATCCACATCAGAAAACGAAGGAGTCACGATGTACGTGGTTCTTACAACAAATAACGTTAGTGACTGACGATTATATTCACCCTTCTCCTGTACGACTATTCAAGACGTACGATTGTCGCCAATGACTCTAGCGGTAGTCGTTCGAAACAAAACAGCTCCATACGAAATACAAAGAAACAGTTGCATGATCATCATTAAACGATCATCGCAATAGTCGCACTGAGGAAATCGTAGCTAAACACAGCTCTACAGTCTCTATGGACTGTACAACCCGGGTCAACGGGTGTATCATTACATGGATCTTATACAGATATACATTTATTTTTGTTGATCTCAATAAAACACAATTACACAAAGGCAAGTTCGATGTATGTCTCACTGGGAAAAATTCCTGTGTCGAGACAGACCAATGAAGTACAAAAGATAATTAAATAAACAAAATATAAAAACAAGGATATAGAAGAAGTTTTAAGATATTATATAGATGTATACATATGTTATATTTTGGTAGTTTCATAATCCAGGTGAGAGTAAATGTAAAAATAAAATTGAATTGCATTTGCCTAGAGACAAAAATAGATTCGAAATTGAGTAGACACGTCTAAGAATGTGTATTACAGTAGTTAGCAATAATTGGACGACCTATTTAATAATCCAAAGTTTTATCTCAATGAAAATAAAACAATAACTTTGTTTATAACCACGAGAATTTTATTTAATTTTATTACGACCGACCGGTTTCGCTTAACATAAGCTTCTTCAGGGTACAAAAAAAATTAAACCGTTTAATTTTAATTTAATTAATTAATTTTTAATTTTAATTTTAATTTAATCAAAGTTTAATTTTTGTACCCTGAAGATGCTTATATTGTGAAATCGTAATAAAATAATAAAATTAAATAAACAAATATCTTAACCACAAAGTGACTGCTTTCATCAAAAAAAAAAAAAATGTTTTATCTCAAGTTTAAATTTAGTCAGTGTTTCTATTTGTCTAGTCGTAGAGTTGGTAGTGTATTGAATAATTTGCATGTTATGTATTCAAAGTGTCTTTGTCCAAAGGCAGTTTTTGGTTCATGTATTATGTAGAGTTTGTGTTGATTTGTATTGTGTTTTATTGTTTTGTTTCAAATTAACCAGAATGTTTCTTGCAAAGAGCTGCTTTATGTCCATAACATCGACTTTATAAAGATAGAAGGATAATAGAGGAAGTCTGGACAAGGAAACAACAAAGTACATATTATTTTCATAACAATCACACACTGCATATTAAATACTAAATTTACAAGAAACAAACACCAAGCCCGGTAGCGCTCAAATTTTAATAAAACAATGTGAATATATTATAAATGTCCACATTAATCAAACCCACAATTGTATAATAATATTAGTTTTTTTTATACTCATTCAAAAGTAAAATAGCACTTTAGAGGCTTTTATAGTTCGGACTAAATACGGCTCCATGATTTGTATTTCTAATATATTTCTATACTAAAAGATTTATATTATGTACTGGAGCAGTGGTTCTTGACGGGTGCTCTGCAAAACACTGATGATCCGCGAGTTTGTTGCAAGTGTTCCGCCAAATTATTCAAACTGATACGAAATCCCTTTGCCACGATTGGTACACCGAGTTGGGAATCTTCGTACCAAGAAAAACAATAATTGGTTACCTTGTTAACGAATTGTACTCTAAAGATAAAACTCTGAAACAACTCTGGAATTTTGGATTTTTGTTCGAGACGACCCAGTTCTTTGCATAAGGGCACTGAAAATCTTGTTACAGTTTTCAACATCATAATGGTGTGAGCTCGGTTTCTCAAAAATAACCCATATAAAATCTAAGAAATGCAAAAGACTTGCAAATTTAAACGAAGAATAATTAATAATAATAATAGTAGCAAATCTACAAAAGCCGACCAGCTCGGGTATCACATTAAGGGCCAGCACTAAAAAATTTCCCTAAACATCACTTTGTAGGTCGCTAACTCAAGCAAGTCTGTAAATTCTATCCGGATAATTAGGAAAATGTTTTAGGTTTTAAAAAACAAATATCCTCCAACTGTAATCTTTCAATTCTATGAAATACATTGTAAGATAATTAAGAACTGCACAATATATAGAGTTCATAAATAATACATCACTAACCAAAAACGGACATCACAAAGGTTCTACAGAGATTGCTGAAAGCACAGCTGTCATTTTGTTTCAATCGCAGATCGTATTAGTGACGTCCGACCATTTACCTAAAACTCAATGAACCAATCAAAATTACTGTTACAACAGCCAAACGCATCGGAGTTGCCTAAAGTCTGTCAGGGACTGCCCAACGTACAAGTGACCAGCAAAAAGGAGAGGCAGGCACGCGGACTGGCAGAAGAAAAAATAACAAAAAAGTGGAGAGTTGGGGGTGAAACCTGGATAAAACGAGGGGATGAGCTAATATCAGCGACACGGAGAATCGGATAGTCAAGCATAGTTTCCAAAGAAAAGGCCTGCATTGCCAGAGGATTGGTTTTTGGAATGGTGGAAACACATGTCAATGTTTGGGAACTGAACTGCAGAGAAACGCCTGTCTCTAAAAAAAATGGATGTAGACCTCAGGATTGGCGTGTGAACAAAAAATATAAATGCAGGCCAAGGATTTCGGGCTTGCCATCACAAACAAAAAATATGTTCAATTTAATAGTTAGATGCTCAAGAAACACTCACACTCTCTTATTATTTATAATCTAAGAAATAGCTATTTGTTATATGGTAGTTCACATGCATCAGTGGCGGCTCGTGACTATTGAGTGAGCTAGAGTGTTATGGAGATTTAGATGGTAGGTGGGGCAGTGCCCTCAATACCATACAAAAAATGGAAATTTTGAAAAAAAAAAAAACATTTTCGGCCTCAACAAAATCAATAATGTCGTATTTTTCAATCTTAACACTCTAGCTTACTCAATAGTCACGAGCCGTCACTGACATACATAATATATTTATATTTGCAAACTACAATCTGCAAATTTGTTTTACAAACCCTTTCAATCGTGACATTTCAAATAAAAAAAATACTACATACCCCCCACATAACCTGAAGGCCTATTCCCGTTCTTTTTAACGGGGAGAGGGACCTCGGAGAGTTATTATTTATTAATTCCAAATAATGATAGTATTATTACGTAATACGATAAACATAATGTTTTTAAATAGAAAAATATTTATTAAATATTTTATAAATTTACCATTTATCAAAATCCAATCAGAAATATTACTTTTTTCTGACCGTTCCATTGTACGTTTTACAAAATATTTCAAATACAAATATGATTTTTAAAGTGGAGAAAAGTATGTTTAATAATTTGTCGTTGCGTTTTTGTAAATAAACGTAACCAAAAATTTGTAATCCACATTACAAAAAAACAAAAACATTGTTTTTTTTTTGTAGCCTATGTAAATTTATAAAATATTTAATAAATATTTTTCTATTTAAAAACATTATGTTTATTATATTGCGTAATAATACTATCATTATTTTGAATTAATAAATAATAAGTCTCCGACGTCCCTCTCCCCCTTAAGGAAGATTCCTTATCCTTTTCCTTAGGCTTAAAGACCTCTTGTTTAACTGCAGTTCCGTTTCTCTCGGATATATTTAATATTTGCGTAGTTTTAACAAGAGAAAAACTCAATATTAAGTAAGTTACCATGTTACCGACTACGTTATTATCAACTTTAAACATTATTAGTTATTGAGCTTTGCAATTATGCAAACTTTGCGGCGGAAAAAGTCACTTCTAGAAGATAGTGGCAGAATAAACAGTCCATTACCATCTAGTGAGGTAGGTACCATTAAAAAAATCGTATTTATGCTATTTAAAAACAAAATAAAAATGGATTAAAATGCATTACAATACAATGTAAAGGTTTTAAAAAATATTCATTCAAAACCTTGTGTCACTTGAAGATATTTCATCAATTTGTGTGTTTCAAATAATCTCTTAATTATATGTTTAAGATTTTTTTTACTATGTCTCTCCAGAATTCTGCTGTTAAGCCTAAGGAAAAGGATAAAAAATCTACCTTAAAAAGAAGCAGAATAGCGCTCCTGATGATTTACAGGGTCTCATACAATCAATCATTTACATAACATAACACTACAACATCCCAAAATGCCTGAAAATAGGTGCGGTTTGAAAACCAGTGAAATCAATTTTGAACATTTTACCTAAAATTCCAGTACGTATTTCATATAGAATTTGAAAGATTACATTTTGAGGATTATTGTATTTTGAAACCTTGTATATTTTCCCAACTACCCATACAGAATTTAGAGATAAATCATTCATAGCATTTCAGCAAAGGGTATACTTTTGGGTGCCAACCAATTTTCACCTTAAATAAACTTCATTTGAGTACATACATGCATTTTTTTTGTTGATTTTTTTTATAAATGGTTTTTTAACTGTTATGTACATAATCTGTTTTTTTTTTCTGTTTGTTTGTTTTCTGACTCTTTGATTTTGGTGCTCAACAAATTTTAAGTGCTCTCTGCTTTCAAAAAGGTTAAGAATCACTGTACTAGAGCGAAAGTATTAGTGCAAGAATATTAAAAGTGAATATAATAATAATACTCCATGCAACACAGCCAAGTATAAAAGTGAATATAATAATAATACTCCATGCAACACAGTCAAGTATAAAAGTGAATATAATAATACTCCATGCAACACAGTCAAGTATAAAAGTGAATATAATAATACTCCATGCAACGCAGTTAAGTATAAAAGAAAAGTCTTGTTAGTTCTACTAAACATATAATATTATAAATATGAAAAATAGAATGAAGAAGATTAATTACAGGTTTAAGTGGTCCTTGTGCGGGAGGCTGTCTCTCCTCCATCTTTGTTGCCAACAAATAATGTTACAAAATTGTTAGTCCTTGTTATTTATTACAATTTTACAAATAATATTAAGCCTGCTCTCTGACGGTCCGGTAAGGAATGAACATTTCCCTAGCTACTACAGACACTGTGCAGAAAAGTCCCATAATGGACTGCGCTGCAAACCATTACCTTATTTTAGCGAACTTTGCTTTTCTGCGCAGTGTCTGCAGTAAGCGAGTGAAATGTTCATTCCTTAACGGACCGTCAGAGAGTGGGCTAAGATGATAGTTGCAAAAGGGGTTATTAGAAGAATCAAGGGCTTCAGTCTGTAATAAACCAGAGTAAATTGTAGGCCCAGACCGTTAGAGGCAAATAAAACAGAAAGATTTAAAAAAAATAATAATAAAGTTAATTTGAAGACATATTGCAATGCATTACAGTGAAACTCTCTGAAAAAGTTTTCCAAAGGACCGGAAAAAAAACGTCTTATGTGGGAAAGCCTGACGAAAAACTGAAGATTTCCGTTATTGAGAGGTTACGATCCTTGGCTACGAATCCGGAGGTTGCAGGTTCAAATTCCAGCATGCGCAAATAAATTTTATTTGATTAAATTGTGTTATTTCACAATTGGTTCATTTAAAATATGTAGTACATTTGCGATACGTTCCAGAGTGTCATACTGTCTGTATCGCCCTGGGGAAAGATCACAATTCAGAACCGAAACGTTGCTTGAAATGGCTCCCGCCGTGTTTGGTGACCAGATCTGAGTAGCCAGGTGCTTCCCCACCTTCTCCTCAATACTTTCAGCCTCACGACATACCCAGTTAGGGCTGAAATAGTCTCACTTAAAAAAAAACTCTTATAGGCGAGATAAATTGGGCCATTTTTCAATTCAGCCTTTAGGGGACAGAAACAATCAAACCTCTTAAGAGGAACGGCTGCGTGGGCTGTTTCATACAAAACTTACTCATTGATTAGAGGCCAAATACCCACCCAAACTTAATGAGATATTTTTTTATCAAAAGGTATAGTAAATATCTAGTAAGGATTAGTAGTATTTTTTTTATTTTTGTTTTAATTTAGAAAATATAAGCCACGAAAGATGACAAATTATTCATATTTTTAGCTGCAACTTTGGAAAATATTTGTGACTAAATGGATACTATTTTTGAAAAAAATATTCGTCTTACTACCTCAGGAATATGATGAAGTATACAATCAAATTTTAATGACTGCTGAAAATAGTTTAATTTGCGTCAAAATTTACTATTTAGTTAGCGACAAATTCAAGTTTAATTTCACCTATTTTTTTGTTTGCGTCGCTCTCGCACTTTTTTGTTAGTGGGGGGAAAGGGGAATCGGAATCAGGTACGGGGGACGAGGATCGTATCGCTATAGCTGCTCGCCAACCAATACACTCGTACGTAAATCATCATACTACATCACACACAGTAGGTGGGTATTTAGCTGTGATAAATTCAGCTCGCGCGGATGATTTCTCTAGCAGACTAATTTATTACGGACTAGCTGATGTGTACCCGGCCTTGCTCGGGATTTTTTAAAGGCGGTCGTAGTTACATATTACGACCTTTTTGGATTTTCGTTGAGTATTCAGAGTATTCATGGAGTTGTCAATTTACAATATTCTATTAATATATTTTTGTACGCATATAAAATGTACTGTGCAATTTTGATAAATAAAAATTAAATTCAATTTCGTCATGCGTACATACACGAAAACAATCAAACTGTTGGTAAAAATTCATTCAGTTAAAGAGTTTATTTGAAAATTGAATTTTGTTTTAGAAAAAACATCAAATTTGGTTCCAAACATAGGTACCTATTTAAAGTACCTATAATTCTTTCATTCTTGATTTTATTCAAAGTATTCGATCTAGGTAAGTACTTCAATTAAATTCATTGTTAACAATTAATTCGAAAATTGAATTTTAATTAAAGGCGTAGAGTTCTAGTCAAATAATTAATAATAATAATCAGATGATTTGTATAGCGCCGTTTTTACCAGTTCCAGTCTGAAGATGGCTTTATTTTATTGAAGAAATTCACCTGTAAATTGCTTAGCTAGGCTAGCCGGTTAGTACTTACCTAAAGTCATTAAATAAATAAAATAAAAAAATCCACGCATCGGTGCGCAAATGCGTCCACAGCTCGCAACACTGTAAATAACCAAAGTGTACATAAAAAATTAAAAGTTAATATTTATTAAAAGCTTCTTACGCTTTTTAAGGTAATTTTATAGATATTTTGAGTTATTTTATGAATACTTTCCAGTCCTAAAAATTATAAGTATCTCAATAAATACCAACTCTTCTTGTGCCACCAATCTTCTAATAAATGTAACATCAATAGAAAAGGAGCAACAAATAACCATGTAAAACTATCATCTCTATAAATAAATTTTCTAATATAACTGTGTTCATCTGAAGCGACCTGCCAGGTAAGTATGTTTTTCTGTATCTGTTTGTACATAATTAGTTAAGAAATATTTGTACAGCGCCCTTGAGGTGATTTTTCACAAAAAACGGCGCTATATCATCCAATTATTATTATTATTATTAACAAGCTAAAACCGGTTATGGTAAAATAAAATAAAAGTGGAATTAAGTTTTATGCGTGTTTTATTATATTATTATAATGGAATTCCACCATGTATTGTCAGTTTCAAAAATAGAAATATTGTTCTATGTTCGTGTAAGTTGAACGACCCATATTTGGCATATTTAATACCAAAAATTTTATACCATTGTGAATTTCCATTTCCTGTACATATTACTCCTTCGACGACATCAGTATTTACAGACACTTTCAGTTTCGGGTCTTCAGAGTGTACATATTCTATTTTCTTGCACATTTTGCACTAAACATAATGGCTTAGAAAATCATTTTGTCGTTCCTTTACAAATTTTAAATCGAAAATGTGCAGTTTTCGTGTTCGTAGTTCGGCTCGCATGTCTACCATATACGCAGCCTTAGATGTAGAACAACATTTATTATAGGTTGTTAGATGTTCGCAAATGTATCGAGATGATTTGTATACCGCCGTTTTTGTGAAAAATCAAAGTCGGTAAAATCACCCCAAGGGCGCATATGTCGGTATGTCGGTAACCTACATGCGAGGTCTGTTCAAAAGCAAAGGTGAATTTTGAATTTTCGCGGGCTGTGTACATTCGATTATCTATTTTTTTGTTATGTTGGTACACATATGTTTATCGTATGTTAGCATTATCAACCATTTTGGATTAGTGGTTTGTTTTTGACAATTGGAAAGGTTAGTCACGTTTATGTGTTCTTCGATTTTTTACTTTTGAAAAATATAGTATTCCATTGGGATCATTGGGCCTTGGTTTCGACGTCATAACCTACCCACGTTTCATCACCAGTTATGACCCTTTTGAGAAAATTTGGATCGTCATTGACGTCATTCAACAACTCCTCAGCGATACTAATGCGACGTTGGTTTTGCTCAAAATTTAGCAATTTCGGAACAAACTTAAACAAATATAATGAAATATAAAATTAATTTTATATTTAAAATATGAAAATAAGCATTATGGTGGACTTTAAATTAAATTAAAAACGACCAATTTACGATGAAACACAAATATGCCATACAGAATTTAAAATATCGACCCGAAAAATACTTTTTTTTTTTAATGTTTAATTTTTATTTATGTAATCATACTTACATAGCAAATGAGATATATCTTTTAAAAGGTATGATAAACCCACAAATAATTTTCTAAGCCGTTTGTAAAATTGTTTTTTTTTCATGGCACATACTTAAAAAATTAAAACAAAAATAAATAAAATACTTCTCATCCGTACTAGATATTTACTAAACCTTTAATTAAAAAACATAGATCATTCCGTTTGGATGGGTATTTTGGCCTCCAATCCAAAATTCAGTTTTGTATGAAACAGGCACCGCAGCCGTTCCCCTTCAATCTTAGCACTCTAGCTCACTCAAAAGTCACGAGCCGCCACTGCCTGATAGTAACCCCGTAGCGAAGGCTAAGCGGGTACAAATCCCAATTAAATGAAGAAAAAAAATTTTTTCCAAATGCAGTGTTCGTTTATTGGATTTGGATTGGTTAGTAATTCGAATATTTTGTAATGGTGAAAGTTGTTGAATAAGTCAAATACTTTTAGAATAAACTAGTATTCAACTTATAATCTAATATAATATAAGCTTAGCTAATTTAAACAATATGAATAATAAATACTCTTTGGAATCGAGGCTATAGTCTATAGACACACGTCTATATATGCAAATATATAGACGCGTGAAACGTTTTTCTGTTTCATGCGTCTATCATCAAACGTCCACTCGTAATGCGGACATGCCGACAACTAACACCTCGCTAGTCGCTATGACAGTATGGGTGGAGTCTCCCCCCCGCCTCACGCTCCCTTGATAGATGATAGAAAGAGACACACGACTGCCAATGAAATTCTGAAATCGCAGGAACACGAGCGAATGCGTTCGTCTTAAGCAAGAAAACTTCTTAAGCGAGTTTCACTGTATTGTAACAAGTTTCCTTTGCCAGAATAAGACAACTGTAAAGTAAAAGACTCACAGATTTGTGGTGGCCTTGAATCTCGGGGGCTGCCTTTTCCTGGTAGTAGTGCGGTGGGGACTCTTCCGGGGGCCCCTCGAGGCGGGAGTAGCGAGGCACGCGCCCTGTACGCTCTCTAGGTGCGTAGGACCCCTGCCCCCTGGAGGCTGATTCCTCGTAAACTGCACGCCTGGAGAAATACATTATATTAATTAATTTGTCTTCTATATCGCCTTCGTTACGCAAAAGTTGACTGAGGTTTTTTTAATGTGAATACCATCCAAGAATCTCTCACTGAGCAGATCCATCAGTTCCAACCAATGATAGATCAGTGTGCTCATTGAAACTACTGCATGGCCATCCTTGGCCAGGAATGTTGTTTGGCAGATGAAATGGGGGAAGTTTATGATTCTTAACAGGTTTCACTGCCACAAAATTTTGAGGATGTAAATGAACTAAACTCGAATGTTCCCGATCGCCAACGGCGGCAGTAAACGGGTTAATTTTCACAACGGCCTGGGGCACAAGGGAAGATGTAATATTCTGCATTAGGAGGACGATGTTGAGGGGAAGATTTATATAACCGTTCAGAAATAATTACATACATAATAAATACAGTTAAACTTCGTTTTTACGTTTTTAAAACATTGATAAAAAAAAAATTATTACAAAAACGCAAACATTTTTCAAAATATGACATTGCTTGATATTGCCGAATAATTTTACATTGCAGGGCTAACCAGCTTGTAAAATGTACGAATTAATTATTCGAAATATGTAATATAATATTTTTCCGCATTAATAGAAATATCTTTTTAAAATCTTAATATTACTCGAGTATTACTGCATAACTTAACAGGCCCGGACCTGTAAAACCAAATAAATTATTCTGAGATAGGGACACAGTTAAAAATAGAAATTGCGAGTTAGCAATGTTTAACAAAACACGTTTTCACAGCAAAAACAGAATAAGTAATGTGTAAACAAATTGCAATTTAACTATTATAAACGTAAATAAAAGGGATGATGATTTATAAAAACGTTAACATTCAAACATCGACCAAATTGGAACCAAATGTATTTATTATGAGATGACTGACATTTTTGTTCAAAAAGACGAATTTCGAGAAATGTTCTAGTAAAGTTAACATTTTTGAAAAGGTGATAACTAGAAGTTAATTTCAAATTTAAGCAAAGATGATGTTTAACCCCGTTGGTTAGTACCATCTAACTTAACTAATAACTTGACAACCTGAGGTTATGCCGACACTCTCTTTGTCTCTTTCTCCAATATTACTGTTCTATATAAACTGGGTGACTGACTTCCCTGTGTTACAGACTTACTATCGTAATGCGGCCGCAGCGATGGTGACCGGCACGCTCGCTCGCGGTGTCTTGTTTTAAGCGGATTAAGTAGTAATTTATGATAGCATAATAAAATTATGTTGACTTTGAAGAAAAAGGTTCCACCCGGGTAGTCTAATTTTGGGTTTTGGTGATATTTTCAAGTAGTCGGCATAAAACTGACGTAAAACAGAGGGCTGAAATTTTTGAAATATTTATACAATAATGTATGGAATAAAACAGGTTTTTGACGTAAAAGGAAGTTTTACTGTACTTCATTTCTAAATATAAAACAACAAAGGCTGGAACGTAGCTTCATAGAGCCATGTGGAATATTGTTTAATCTGTGGATAGATAGTAAAGTCGGCTGGTAGTATTCATGCACCCAACTAACGATATCCAAGTGCTAAAACTAATTTTTTGGGTAAAAAATTATAAAACCATTCAAAGAAACACATTTAGTTGTAAAGTATCAATTTTAGATGAAATAGTAAAATGTACAACTCTTTAAATGGGAAATCTACTGGATAATAATTAGATAGAAAAAAGTACCTCTCAATCAGTCTCTGATACTCTTCCCTGGAAAACAAATTATTAAACAGTTAAGTACATTTTAAAATATACAACAATCCGTAAACCTCACAACACAAGTAAGCCGCGATTGATCCAAGTCAAACTGCATACGAGTACATATAAATATGAGGCGTATAGAAACAAAAATGGTAGTATCGGGGTTAGTGTTGATAAACAACAATTCAAAAAATACAAAACATAGCAAGTTATTACAACTTCGTGACACTGCCAGTTTTGTATGAACAAATGGGATTTCTTGCTTCGTGATCGATATATTTGGAAAATGCCACTTTGGTTTTAAACGTAAAGATTGCTAGGCTTGTTTCAAAAATGATTTTGTAAAATTTTAGACAGATTTATAAAGCACCCAACTTACTTGTCAGATTATAATTAACCTCTTGAAAGTCGGGATTTTCAGTTGAGAAATTACTAAAAACCAGAACGTTTTGGCATTTGCAGCGCCATGCGCCAGCTGAGTGTAATTTCATAATGAATGAATTGTTTCTTGCAAAATCGTGTTTTTTGTAAATGGTATTACCAGATAATGTGTCTATATTTTATTAATTGTTTTTGTGTTTAATTCGTAGAACTCCATTTAATTTTTTTTTTAATTTAATGTAATCAAATTTAAATAAATCAATTAAGAAAACATTATCAGTTAAATATGGGGAAACACATTATAAATGTGAAAACCTCACAGAATTCAGAATTTTATTTGTTTTCCAACTAAATCAGTTTTACCGAAAGAAAATCATTATTTAAAAAAAACCTATCCAAATTAGAGTGGGGTGGGAGTGAATAAAATCATATATACATGTCTTCACAAAGTGGATTAACCGCAGTTTGAAAATGGCCTTGGATGCCGAAACAGCTGTCACAATAATAAAAACTAAAAATACTTGCAGAATTTAATAATAACATGTCTATATTTTTCATCAAGTTTAAATAAGTTTTCACAATAAAAACAATATGACGTTTTCCTGTAAATAAGTACAGTAATAGACCGCGGAAATATTTTTTGCAGTGACAGAATATTATTTATATTTTCAGTTTTCAAAACGTAGTATTATTCTATAATTTCTTTATTGGTATTCACTTTGTGGCGTCATTATTAATAAATTAATAAAAAAAATTACTTTGTAAACACCACTATATAAATGTCAACGTGTTTCGAAAGCGAAGCTTTCCTCATCAGTATTCTGTATGTCCTGATGAGGAAAGCTTCGCTATCGAATAATGTTGATATTTACATATTAAAAAAGTGGTGTTTAAAAAGTAATTTTTAATTCATTTGCCAATAGAATAAAATTTATTTGAGTACTGTATGAACATATTTAAGGCTCAAAGTCAACGGAATATTGTGGCTGCTCCATAATGAGCGTTGGTATACCACAAGTTAGCTCCTTGATTCAACCCTATACTAATCTCATTTTAAAAATTCACACTGTCATCTTCGTTTCTACACACCTGATATTGTCGCAACCACGACAAAACCACTCTTCAGAATATTTGCGCTACTTCAGAAAGGGTACAAAACATTGCACAAACTACAATATAATAAAAGTTTTTTTATAAGGTTGGGTGTTTCACTGACATCACAATTAATAGACTTGCTCCAAGCATGACTTCGATGGCTGGAGGCAAGGTAAAGTGACATCCATTTTGGCACTAGATCAGTTCACTGCTGTCCATATTTGTTATGCGTGAATTTGACTGTGGTAAGCAATTTACAAAATATTTATAAAAAGGGTATAACTAAATATTTGGTTTTTGTAAACAAGCCAAACGTTTTTACTTGGTTGCTGTTTTACTTGAATTGGCAGCACGCCTAGCTCGGCCCCCATTATTTTGGTTTCTTCCCCTTGCGGGCCATCTCTATGTATTATTTGATCTGTTGGGTGTTTAATATCAAATTTGATAATCATCGACGATAAAAAAAAATTTGACACATTTTTAAATACCTCAACCTAAAAGTAACAATGTTCAATGGTAAAATACAGATTGGACATGTTTTTCATACTCCCGAAAAATGGCAAATATTCAGACAAGTGGAAGATGTATTAATCAAAAGCCATTGTATGTCATAGATGTAATGTTACCTCTCGGCCTGTCTGTAATAGTCCTCCCGTTCGCGTTCACGCTTAACAAGCCCTTGTGGAGGGGAGCGGGGCGCAGGGGGGGCGTAGCCAGCATAGGCCGCCAGCTCGGGGTCCTCCTCGTCAGGCCCGAGGGAGCCGCCCCGGCCTGACACAGCCAGGGACAGGTGCATCTTCTTCTCCTCAAAGTCTGTGTCTTGCTCCTTGCGCTTTGTGGCCTTACGCATCATCTGGACGGGACACAATCAATTTGTTATAGTTTTAATCACTAGTCATTTAGTTAAAGTGTGGGCGTAACACAATAATAAGAATGCAAGGTTGATGTAAGCATATGGGTAAGATTAAGAAAGGGGCGCTTAGATGGTTTGGGTATGTAGAGTAGATATAAGAACAAAGGAGTGTAAGGATCATCGAATAATCGAATCGTTTGGTCTTCAATCCCACTGCTATGCTGATGACCAGCAAGTTTATTTTTACTGCTTACCAGAAGAAATAGACAGACTAAAAACTCGCATAGCTGAGCGTCTTGAAACAATTACTCGCTGGATGACCTCAAATAGATTGAAGCTGAATCCGTCAAAGACTGAGTTCCTCTGGACCGCCACAAGCAGACGTCAGCATATCATTGATAACTCCCCAATAAATATTTCAGGAAGTGACATTACTCCAAAGACATGTCAATTTACTCAGTGTCAATCTAGATGCAGACTTTTCCCTCAAAAGTCAAGTAAACAGAACTGTAAGCACAGGGTTCTTTCAATTGAGGCAAATCAAAGCAGTACGGAGAAACCTGCCAACAGAGGCGGGTAAACTGCTTGTCAATTCGTACGTTCTGTCACGTCTAGATTACTGCAACGGAATATATGAAAAGTCTCCCCAAATACCAAATTAACAAATTGCAATCAGTTTTCAACGCTGCAGCAAGACTAATCACCGGCGTATTTAAATATTCTCACATTTCAGAGCATCTCAAAAATCTGCACTGGCTCAAATGCCCTGAAAGAATCCAGTTCAAGCTCTGCTGAATGGTATTTAAGTCACTTAACAGAATGGCTCCGGCTTACTTATCAGAACTGTGTATTCCTGAAAATACCAATTCACGGCAGTCCACACTTAGGTCAACAGCGTCATCAGCTATCGGGAGGTTGCAGGAACCAAAGCGCACACCTAATACTAAGTTCGGTGATCGTGCTTTCGGAGTATCAGGACCTAAAGCCTGGGATGAACTACCGCATGACTTAAGAATTATCAGACTCGACAGAATTCAGAACTAAACTTAAAACTCATCTTTTCAGACAATCATATTCATAAATTGCATAGCTAGGCTAGCCGGTCGGTGCTCACATAAAATCACTTATAGAAAAAGTTTAAAAAATTCAGGCACCGGTGCACAAATGCATCCACAGCCTGCAACACTGTAAATAACCACAAGTGTAAAAAATAAATAAAAAATGGTAATATCCACTGGAAGCTTCTTACGCTATTTAAGGTCATTTTAGAAAACATTTTCCAGTCCTAAAAATTAAAAGTATTTAAAATAAATGCCAACTCTTCTTGTGCCACCAATCTTCTAATAAATGTAACATCAATACAAAAATAGAAAAGGAGGATAAAATAGCAACTGTAAAAATATCATCTCTAAACTTAAATTTTCTAATAAAACTGTGTTCATGTGAAGCGACCCGCCAGCTAAGTATGTTTTTCTGTATCTGTTTGTGCATAATTAGATAAAGAATAGGAATTAAGATTTGTACAGCGCCCTTGAGGTGATTTTTCACAAAAACGGAGCTATACAAGTAATCCAATTATTATTATTAAAGAGAATATATGACGATGTGGAGGATGCCTGGGGAAGACATGGAATTGAATCAAATACTTGAGTCAGGCTATGTCAAGAGTCAGAAATAACAATATCATAGTATATACGAATGCGAATGAAGCAAGGAGTATATGCCAAGACTGAGGGTGTTGTGTAGGAATCCATCCTCTGTGCCTACCCCGGCATGTGGTTAGTTAGTTAGAACAGATATAGCAGTGTACATACCTCTTTAGCAGTGCGCAGCCCCCTCTCCCAGGCGCTCTCGGAGCGGGAGTTGCCCCCGCTGCCACCCCCCAGGCTGGCGGGGTGTGCGTTGACCGCATGACCCCCGGGCGGGGGATGGTGCTGGGCATGGGAGGCGTACCCAGGGGGCATGGCGCGCACCATGTCGAACATTGTGTAGTTACCTTTGTCCGTCACGCCGGGATGCAGGAACCTGTAGGTTCAAATCAGACCAGAAGGATTCAGTCATGTCTTATACAAATTATTTTTTAACTTGCAACTTTCACGTATTGTTTTTTGGCAAAACTATTTAAACAAACATTACTACGAGCAACCACACAAACATCAGTGAAAACAAACCTGCAGCTGACCCCCCAGGTGCACTGGCCACGGGAGTAAAAGCGACACACGGGGCGCGGCTCCGTCTCCTCGGGGCGCCTCTCCTCCTCATCAGACACCTCCCCCTCCTCCAGCGAGGACGCCACTCCTCCTGAACCTTGGTCATCGTCTGAAACACAACAGAGGGTTCACTAATTCAGAACACATACATTTCTTTATTCATATGCAGAACTAACATGCCCACTAAAGAGGTAAACCGATATAAGTCATTCTATTTTTGAACATCCAAATTTGTTCTGGAGCAGTTAATCAATTGCATTGATCTGTCTGGGTTCGAGATTGGCGGCATCACTTTTCAAATACTCAAATCATTTAACTGATTTAATTCTAATCGGTCGCATATTATTTTAATAAATTTTTTTTTGTTACTAACCTTTGTTTACTTCAGAGTTCTTTTCGACATTGTTCAGCTTTGGTTCGGGTGCTTCTACGCATTCTCCCTCTTCAGCTTCAAAATCTAACTGTTCCTCCACATCCTCTGTTTTGCTGGTCTTCTCTTGGGGTATCTGTATTATCAAGAGTCAAAAATATAATATATAGGAATTAACGACGGGTAGAAATGTTCATCAGGTAATGAGTTATTTTCGAGCTTTGTCAAGCACCCTTTAGGCTATATTACATAAAAAAGGGGGCTATAAACTACATATACAGTAAAACTTCAGTTTTATGTAACCCCTATTTCACATATTCCCGCTTTTTATGTCAAAAACCTGCGGTCCCGTGTTTGTCCATACATTGTTATATAAATATTTTTCCCAATTTACGATTTCAAAAAATTCCTGCCATCGGTTTTATGCCAGTTTCACCCAGACTCTGCTTGAAAATATTGCCTAAACCCAAAATTAGAATACCTGGATCGAATCATTTGTACAAAGTCAACATTATTTTATTATACCACCATAAATTACAAGATAATCCGCTTAAAACTAGTCGCCGCGAGAGTGGCGCCCGCCCCGACGGTCACCACCCCGCGGCCGCATTACAATAGTAAATTGGAAACAGGAAAGTCACTCTCTCGCTCACTCAGTATATATAGAATAATGTGCGAGAAAGAGACGACGAGAACGTCGGCACCTCGTGCGGTCAAGTTATTAGTTAAGTTAGCGAGCAAATATGTTTTGATCGAATTTGGTTTAAGTTCAAATGTTTTCATAAATCGTAATCCTTTTATTTAGGTTTTTAACTGCGTACCTATCTCACAATAAGTCGAGTTTGACAGGTCGCAGCCCTTGCCGGTTTCTTTTTTAGAACGCGATTTTAGCAATTTTATATTGATATAATGGAAAATATCATATTCTTTTGAAATATTACTTGGTAAATTGGAATTTGACAGACGTATGGGTGACAATCGCGATCTCAATAGTTTACACGGGAATATGTAAAAATTTACATAAAGTCGGATATTATTTGCACTATGGAAAATATTGGAATACAGGAATATATGGAGAAGAAGAGGCATTTGTACAATTTTCAGATCAAGATCAAAATAATGACAAAAATGAGGTTTCATGGTTTTTTCAAGTAAGAAAGTTCTACAGTTTATTCATATTAAATGGCTCGAAAATTGAGTAGGTACTTATTAATTAAATTTTTTCATTCTTTTTTTCATTTCCTCAGTTTTACGTTTTCCTCAGTTTTACACATTTTTATCGTTCACTTGAAAAATGTAAAAACCAAGTTTTATTGTATTACTATTATACCTAAAACGCATTGTGGAACCAGAGGACAAGGTCAAACATGTCAGTCAGGGGGAACTTCATCAGAGGGACTGGGTTACTGTCTATTGTCAAAGAAATAAAGTGAAATATGGGAGATAGCACAATGGTCCTATGGCCTCAGTGATTAAGGGGGCCTTGTGGTTTGATGCAATTGTTTACCTTATCTAGTTTGGGTGTCTCCAGTGCTGTGCCGTTGCTGGCTGCCTTGGGGGGTCCTTTGGAGATGTTTCCATTGATCTTGGTGTCGTACTTCACGGGTGACTCCCGGCTGTCAGAGTGCTCTGGCGCCTGCAAACAGTGTCATACAAATACATTACTATTTTAGTTTAGTTAAATTAAACATTCCAGCAGAATTTAATAACTATATTTATATAAGCCTAACAAACAATATAAAGAAAGTGACTCGTCGATGCTTCAGATATGTAGGGTGATTAGACAAAGGGATTTCAGGAGAATATCTGGGGGTTAATGCTACAAGTTCTCTATGTCAGATTTTGATCATTCGAATTAACCACTTCATACTTTCAACGAGCAGTGTTGGCGGGCAGTGCATGTGTCATATCGCACCAACCCGAGCACCGCTCGGATGTTTCGACTTGTTTGTGTTACATAAGATAAACAGACGAACTGAGCTTGTCAGTTGCCACTTGACGCTCGTAGAAGTTTACGCAAATCGTTTCTTCTGTTTTAACTAATCATAGTTCGATTAGTTTTTTTAAATTTTTTTATTATTATGGTTGTTTTTTTTT
This sequence comes from Halesus radiatus, assembly GCA_022606495.2. Lineage (NCBI taxonomy): Eukaryota > Metazoa > Arthropoda > Insecta > Trichoptera > Limnephilidae > Halesus > Halesus radiatus. The sequence continues at coordinate 11,724 of JAHDVE020009699.1, read as the reverse complement.
TCTTTAATATTATTAGGGTAGGTTTTTTTACATTTTTTATTGCTTCTGTTTTGTTTTTTGAACTGGATAACTTTTATTATGTAAACTCTTTAAATAAAATAACCTGATGTTTTTAGTTCTATTTTTTTGAAAAAAAAAAACCCCGAGCATAAAGCGGTTAAGTATCAGAAAGTACTCTAAAATGTCCTTTCTTTTAATAGCATAAATGCCTATGCAACCCGCTCAAGGGGAATGAAATTGTGGTTTCTCTAATGTGAATGTCAAATAATTGTCTTACCTGAACAATTTACAAAAAGACATTTCCAGCATTAATCTTCAGACATGATGAGCAAGGGAATGGCATGAGCCTGGGACGTCCCAAGATGATGACATGACCCAATAAAATTAATAACTTAAGTCAGTAAAACAAACGAATATGGATTAAATGTCAAGGCAATTGGATAGAACGTAATCACTCTTATCCTCACCCTAATAGGACTCTTCTTGACAGTCCTCTGCTCCTCCTCCGAGGCGGCCCCCAAGGACTCGAGGTCGGATACATCGGACAGGTCTTCGTGGCTGATATTCACGTTGCTTTCGGAAGTCTTCTTCTCCCGGCCGGCTGATTTGGTTTCCTTGGCCAGCTCCTTCTTGTCTGTCTTCTCTTGTTCATGCTCTGACTCCATCTCTCCTACAATAAATAGTGGTTCGACAATATGATTTTTGCAAATTAATGACAAAATATTATTATATCTATAATTACTACTATAAACAATGTATAAATACCTTCGGATATTTCTTCAGTGGGCGGGTGTTTAGTTGGGCGTGAGCAGGGACTGGAGTCTCCACTGGAGCGACTGGAGGAGCGGCGCCGGCACCCTGCCTTCTCCGCCCCGTCCCACTTGGGGCTGCCCGGTGGGGACACCGAATGCTGGCGGCTGCCAAAGTCACTCTTGGTGCTCCACTTGTCCGGGGGTGTCTGGTTACTCTCCGAGTCAGGGGAACGAGGGGCAGACTCAGGGGACGGGGGGCGGTGTTGGGGGGAGGGGGAAGCAGGTGGGGGGCTGGCCGGGGGCGGGGAAGCGGGAGGCGGACTACCGGGACTTTGAGGACGGCTCGGAGAAGAATCATCACCTGAATCACTTTTCTTATCTTCCGGAGAATGTGGGTATCCCTTATAATCTCTTTTCTCCGGGGAATCTGGTCTCCAATTCAGTTCGGGGGAGTTTATCTGAGAATTCTTCTCAGAACCAGCCCCGGGCGGGGACTCTGGCCCCTTGTTGGAGGAGGGACTGGCGGGAGACTTGGGAGAGGGGGGACTCCGCGGGCCAGCGGGGGACGCGGACCCGCTACTACTGCTACTCGACGAGCTCGCATTTCCCACCGCGCCTTCGCGGGAATCTTCCGAATCCATCCCTACAAAAACCCAATCAACATGTTAATGCGATAAACTCCAGTTGCATAAATGATAAAAAAAAAAAAATGCAGGCCATAAACAATAATTTATTAGGACAGGTTAAAAAAAACAAGAAAGGCAATCAGACTTATCAGTGTATATTCGCTTTCAGAAAACCGAGTTAACCGGACTTGCCCTTAAAGCGTTAACAGATACATTCGACTACAGTTGGAAACCCTTGAAAGACTTCCTGAACGTTCTTACCTGGACACGACGGCCCTGAAGTATACGACAGCGACACTTTGTTTCACTTTTCATTTTAACTATTTACTTCAACTTAACTTTAAAACTTTGAAATACACAACACAAAACAGTAACTGCAGTCTTTGGTAACACTTACTGTATACTCGTTTAAAACGAACTGAACTTTAAAAAAAAACTTTGACATGGCTAGAATGAAAGAAGCATAATGGTCACTACAATTTCAACATGGCGACATGGGTATATGTAGAACTGTTGTTTTGCGAAAATAAACCACTTTAGCCGAGGATTTTGTTTATTCGTATCTTACCCTCTTACCTTAAAGACGGTAGAATTGGCGAATTCTGCTAGGATGTCCTGCAATTTTCTCGCCAAAATTTCTCAGGAAGCCAACGGAAAACTCGCCGACAAACGACGATTATTTATCAATTTATTTTCTATGGTCAGAAATACCAAGAAATACTGAGAAAATCATAGACTAAAAAAAAGAGTTGCCAGAATTTTAAAAAATATATTCCGTTAACTTTCAGCTCTAAAATAAGCTATTCATAAAGTATATTCTGTAGGGAAGAAGAATACAAAAAATCACACCAAAGCTTTTACTTTCAGTCGAAAACGGCTGTTAACTGTTTGACTACAACCACATCGATTTATAAGTAAGGCGAAGTATTTATTTATACTGGGTTTTTACAGATGTTCTCATTTAAGTGTGAACAATTCAGTTACAAAAACTCAGTTTTGGTTAATGCGTACTCCTGGTAATCACATTATTATAATAGTACATTATGATAAAACCTAATGAAACAATATTTTTCATATTATGATGAAATTCAAGGAACGCTGGATATAGATAAATATATAACAATAAGGACTGTAAAGAATTAAAATTTTCACAGCTAGAGTATTGATGGCAATCATTATTATTGTACAATGTTTACAATAATGTAGACTACACAATACTTACTACTTATTAAAAAAAATTGTTTTGCATTTGTCGCAAAAAACTAAATTGTATTTGTTATAAAACAACTTAGTATATTTAACGTGCTTACATATCACTGTAACTCCAAATGGAAAACTTTAATAATTATTTAATTAATATTCATAATATACTACGAAATATTACTTTGCAAAACGTATAAGGCTCCACGTATTATACGTCAGGAATGTGAATATTATTATTTCGCAATATTGCCACACCACACAGTTTTGACGTTTGTCAGAATCGATGGAAAATATTGGAAAATTCATGGAAAAATTTCGTTCGTAGCTCGTAGTTCAGTACTGTCAGTTGGTTCCAGTTGGTTTCTAGTCATTTTTATTACTGATATTTCAATAATATCTGCAGAAAATGTTTCCAATTTCATTTTCGCAATTCCCGTCCCTAAAACACTGCGTGTTTTTTTGCTTGCTAATATATCCCGCCGGAGTATGGAGCACAGCTGACTACCCGTCGAAGCCCGATCCTTCGGAAAAGTTCATTGAGTATCCCGAAGATATTTATAATAATGATAACCTTTCAGACTCTGCCATATTGCCGATGTATGATTCTGAATCACATCGTATCAGAAGGTCAAATCAAAACACTTCGATTTCGTCTACAGAGAGTTCTAAAACAGATTTGTCGTCATCTTCTACGAGCAGCGATAATTCCAGTGAATCCCAATCTGATTTACACGGTAATATAACTGTGATAGCTTGGAGTATTCCTACCCCCAATGTATCCACATCCACTGCCAATGTGTCCACATCAACCACCAATGTGTCCACGTCCACCACCAATGTGTCCACGTCCACTACCCCCGCATACCCCGTCCTACCTGAGAAGAGTTCTGCGCAAGATGAGCACCACAGTTCCATGTCTATCTTCTTTGTGCTGTGCGTGCTGGCCTTGGGGATTCTATTGATCCATACGATGCTTCAGACGGGCTTCTCATACCTGCCGGAGAGTGTGGTGATTGTGTTCCTGGGTGGCCTCATTGGATTGATAATAAACTTGATGTCTATAAAGAACATCGCCAACTGGAAAAAGGAAGAGGCCTTCTCTCCGACAGCCTTCTTCCTCGTCCTGCTGCCGCCGATCATTTTCGAGTCGGGCTACAATTTGCACAAGGGTAACTTTTTCCAAAACATTGGATCGATTTTGGTGTTTGCCATTCTGGGCACTGCCATATCTGCATTCGTGATAGGAGCAGGAGTGTACCTGTTGGGTCTGGCTCAGGTGGCCTATAAGCTCAGCTTCGTGGAGTCCTTTGCTTTTGGTTCGCTTATTTCTGCTGTGGACCCCGTCGCTACGGTGGCTATCTTCCACGCCCTGGATATCGATCCCGTCCTCAACATGTTGGTGTTTGGAGAGAGCATCCTGAATGATGCTATTGCCATTGTGCTTACCACCGCTGTCCTCGATACCAATGAGACGACCATGTCCACCGGAGAAGCTATCTTATCTTCAATAAACAGGTTCTGCTTAATGTTCTTCGCTTCTGCGGGGATTGGGGTGCTGTTTGCTCTGATCAGCGCCCTGCTGCTGAAGCATGTGGACTTGAGGAAGAACCCTTCCCTGGAGTTTGGGATGATGCTTGTGTTTACATATGCGCCCTATGTACTTGCTGAAGGAATTCAGTTATCAGGTACATACTATCTTACATTTTATGATTAACACGGATTAAAGTTAACGACTAGAAATTGTATTAATCTTTTTATGAATGTGAATATTTCTGTGATTAATATGACATATTAATAATTGTGGTGATTATGCTACGGTACCCCGGTGTGTCATCTTCAATAATTATCTGGGTTTATCTGGCGATGAATCAAATTAATATAACTAACTAACTAACCATCATGCCGTTTTTCCTCAGGGGTAGGCTGAGAGGACGGACCGCTAAGCAACTCGGTCTTGGCACACACTTTTTGGTTTATTACTCTCCTGGTATTCCGACTCTTGACATTGTCCGACTCAATTATTTGGTTCACTTGATCGTGCTATGTCTTCCTCGGACGTCCTCAATTTCTTTCATTCATATTAACGTCATAAATTCTCCTTACACTTCTTTCTTCATTCAACCGTTCTACATGCCCAAACTATCTCAGTATTCCTTTCTTAATCTTACTCATTACGCTCACATCCGCCTTCCTTTTTTTGCGAATTTCAACATTTTTCACACAGTCAAACATAGTTTTACCACACATACACCAAAAGAATCTCATTTCTACAATAGTCTACTTTCATTCTTCCTCTGCTAGTTCCATGCCTCACTTCCATACATCATGTAGACTGCTAGCTTCGCTTCTTTGGACAATTTTTTGTTGGCGCTAACCGCATTCAGTCCTCCATTTATGGAGTTTTCTGCATTTACCTTTCTTTCAATATCCCTATCAGCCCTTCCATCTCTTGTAAACATACTTTCCAAATACGCAGACTCATTCACCTGGTCCAGGTATTCATCATTCACAACTATATTGCACACTGTTTTCGTACTCTTTCAAACACCATGACTTTAGACATACTTGCATTCATTATTAACTCATTCTTCATACACATTTCGTTCATCGTAGATGTGAGAGACTGTAGATATTCTATACTGTCAGCAATTAGCACCACATAATCAGCATACAACAGGCAACATAATTTGAGATGATTCATTTTTGCGCTCGAGCCCACCTCTTTCAATTCTTGCATACGATTATCCATGTATATATGGAATAACCACAGTGACATTGCGCAGCCTTGCTTAATACCTTTTGTGATGTCAAACCACCCTGTAAAATCACCGTTAACCCCAATACATGTAACGCTTCCCTCATGCAGAGACACGATTTCCTGTATTAGTCGGCTCTTATCCATATTAAGAGCCGACTCCCAGTTCATGAGCTTATACCCCAGTTCATACGACTTCCAGCTCCTACAGCTCCCAGCGTATAGGTATAGGTACAAAACGTCCAGTTGCCAGATTGTCAGGCGCCGTTCACGTACTGTACAATGCCTACAAATGTGTAAATGCGGTAATTGTTTTTATCTCTACACACAAGTGTGTGAACCCTTGAAAACAAATGCTTTAAGATGTGTCATGGCGCCAAATATTAATTGCAAGTCCCACGGTCGTGGGCATAATTTTGCCTTGTGGAAGTTAGACACGTATACAATGATTTTATTTAAACAAATTAGAACAAAGGACCTTATTTAAAGATGCGTCATCGTAGATATGCGTAAGAATACTATCCAACATCTAGAATATTTTTATGTTTTTAGATAAATAAACATTCTTTCTTAAGATGTTCCAAGGTTTGTCAAAAAGAGTTACGGTTCAATTGAGCCGTTATACGGTTTACCAAAAGTCATACACTCATGGCTCAAAATGAGCCAGCACAAACGAATGGTTCATTCATGAACGACTCATCGCTACCTTCCATAACTTTTTCCTACCGACACGGTCATACGCTTTTTGTAGATCGACAAAGGCACAGAAAAGTTTCTGTTTTTTGCCAGAAACTTCTCTGTGAGCTCGTATGTTGGTATTATTATCACTGTCACAATGTTAGAAGTTATGAAGCCGAGGTATGAAGAAGGACGAGATAACCATTCATTCGCTTATTTACTTCCTTTCTCTTTCATACTCGATTGTGTCTTTCATGCACTTGGCCATATTAATCCATGTTATTTATGTTTGTAGGAATAATGGCCATCCTGTTTTGCGGCATTGTGATGTCCCACTACACGCACTTCAACCTGTCCACCGTGACGCAGATCACCATGCAGCAGACCATGAGGACTCTTGCCTTCATCGCAGAGACGTGTGTCTTTGCATATTTGGGCTTGGCAATCTTTAGGTAAGGAATATTCACTCCTACTTTAAATAAGAACATTACTAGACATCAGATTATATATGCATAATCTGATGCATATTTGAGCCTTTTTGGTTGTTAGTGGATATTTGAGCCGCTTTTCGGCATTAATGTATATTTCAGCCATTTTATTTTTCCAAATATAAGCTCTTCAAATTAGAAATGGTTGATACTTTTGTCTTTTCTGAGGAAACTGCTAATTTTTGGAACCAGTGCCCTTTGGCCGTGAGATGGCTGTGTTTGAATTTCGCTGACCCCCTCTCATGAAAAGAATATGTTGAGGAACCGGTTCTTTTACTTCAGAAAGTCGTTTTAGACACCCCTATCCCCCCTATCAAAAATTTCTCGATGAACTGGGTTCCAAACGACATTCCTGTTTTAATTTAGGCCTTTGTGTTTCCTCCCTCCTACAAAATGGTTCACTCCTTCTTATTCTCTAAAAGACCCTCTAGACAGCATCCCCAAAGATAACGTAAGCCTCGAGGGAAATTATTTCCCTCAGGGCCTCCAGTGTGGAATTACTGTTATTGATTGATTTATTAATTATTTTTAAAAAATGTGTTTTGGAATTGCTAGTGAATTCGGGCATTGCTAGCACATACAATCTGATGTCTAAACATCATAATTTGCTTTGAGGATTTTTGACTAATTCACGTGTTCATCGTTTGCTACCTGAAAATATCAATTTTTAAAACTAATAAAAAAACAAAATAATCCTACTGTGTTCCCGCAAACAGCAAATAAAGAGTTTCTTTTATAAGAGTTTTATATTATTTCTAATTTTGAAACTGTCAATTCATGGTGGAATTCCAGAGTTTTATATAACAATTTTGAATGCACAGTTTCAGGCACCGCGTGGAACCGGCTCTTGTGGTCTGGAGTATATTCCTCTGCCTCCTCGGTAGAGCGTGTAACATATTCCCTCTGGCATTGCTCTGCAACAGATTCCGTGAACACAAAATCACCAAGAAAATGGCATTCATCATGTGGTTTAGCGGTAAGTTAATCATACATCACTCAGTTTCTATTCCTTATTTAACTTTCGTAAAAAGATGGCCGATGAGGATATCTAAAGATGGGCAAGAATTTCAATTAATGGAGGACTAAAAGCAAGACAAGTGAAGTTAACAGTCCACAATTGGGTTCTGATTTCAACCCCTGCAATTAGGCATGGTGTTGGCAGAGGGGTCTGAATAATGGTAAAACCTTGTACAGTCTGACATTTTATAGTAGAAAGAAAATGAGGGCTCTGCGATTGATTAAAATGTTTTAAATGGCAATACGAAGATGACTCATATGAAGATTATTGCATGTTTAAAAAAAGCACAATGGTCCAAGTGCATGTTTTTTAACTTTCACCAAACGGTATCCAGAAATTAGTGGTACTTCCCGAAAGGAGATGATTCTACATCATATTCTAAGACAATTTTATCTATAAATTTCATGGAGTTTCTTTCCATTCGTAAACCACTTATTGATTCAATAAATACAATTATTCACAAGGCTTTTAGCTACCCGAAAATGCTTAATGTTAAAATAAAATAAAGCGAGACAGCGAACGCACAACCACTTAAGTATGTGAAGGACAATGTAGTGACAGTATGTTGTATTCTATTATGCTGCTTGCACGTTTTTTCATCAAGAAGTAGGGGAGGAGGGGGCTTAACTGGATATCTGAAAAATTTTGACTAATTAAACAAATAATTAATAAAAAAAATCTTAAATGTTTAGTTGCACTAGATTCAGCCGGATCTGTTTTATTAACTGACTTCTACCCAAGAAGGAGGAGGCGTTCAATTCACCCCTTTTTGTGTAATTAATGTGTAATTTATTTATTTAATGGAACATAAACAGTTTCAGTAATATACCTATATTGTAATCGATGTCATGATTCGATAACAGCATCTCTTAGGCATGCTCGTAATAATATATCTACGACTCGGAAGAGATTTACATTGCTTGTTTGTCATAATCAACGAGATTTACTATTTAATTTGTTTATCATAATCAACATTTTTAATGTTACTCTTGATTTTTAAATATAAATAATATGCATATGCAATGCTTCTAATGATTAACAATTAAAAAATAGAATCAAAACAAAAAGCGCTGTAATTAATAATATTTATTGACAACTCGTTATGATAATAAAACATGTATCTAGTTTTACTTGACAATCCCCATTACAGCTGGTCAGGTAGCGCAATGTTTGATGCACAATGAAGTGCGGGGGGTTATTATTGCTATTTCATACGTATATACGTCTTCTCAGTATTGCTATCCCTTTCACAAGCATTGTTAGCTTTAAAACTGAAAACAAGAATGTGCAATGTTTTTGTTAGATCGGGTATGAATAAAATGTGTCTTCTATTTTTATAATGTCATTGAGTGTTACCATAGTAATGGACATGTTTATTTCCGATTGATTAAATGTCTACAATATTCTGTCAAGCTATACAACAGTGTTGCGAATGTGAGGATCCGAAAAGAATACAAGGGTGATAAATAGTAAACAGTTTGTAGCAATGCCACACAAGTAATGATTATAAATGAGGGTCTCTATCCCAGCACTGGAAGGAATGGGAGAGGGCACCCGGAATGAGACTATCCAAAGTACTCATAAACGGACCTAACCCCAGACGAACCAGGCAAAACTACTCAATATATTGGATATTGTACTAGTTATTTTTTCTGTTACTGTGTATTTTTGGTTTTGGTGCAGTTTTTTCTTTTTTCTTTTTTCAACTTTAACTTAACCTTTTTCGTGTGTAATTTAAGTTTTGTGCATATTTTCTATTTTTTATTTTTCTTATGTGATTTTAAAATTATGTATCTGTATGTAAAAGCCCTTTGGGTGTTAAAATAATAAATAAAAAAATAAATATATAAAAAAAATATGGACAGAAACTCACTGAGGGAACCTCAGGAGACACATGCAGCTGTTGGGAGTAGAAAACACCAATAGATACAGGAAATGTGAAGAGGATGAACAGACTCCAATTCACCTATGGTGCCAATGTCCCGCCTCGATGGGAAGAAAGGCTCAGTTATCTGGGAAGACATATTGTGAAACCAAAGGACATAGCCAAATATCCAATGACAACCCTGGTAAACTTTATCAAATGGACTGGGTTACTGTCAGAGGAATAAGGTAAAATGGGAGATAGCACAATGAGTCTATGGCCCGAGTGCTCACGGGAGCTATGCAAACCGTTTCTGTATCAATAAATAATAAAAAGGGTCTCTAATCTTATTTTTTTAATTTCTAGGACTCCGTGGTGCAATTTCCTACGCCCTTTCCCTGCATTTGGGATTTTCAGATGAGACCCGCCATGTTATAATTACGACAACACTTATAATCGTGTTATTTACAACATTATTCTTTGGTGGTTCTACGATGCCACTTCTCAAATTCCTGAGGGTAAGTTTCCACTTAACAAATAGTCTCCTAAAGTTAATCTCTATCATTTGTTTATTTATTTATTTGCTAACGGTATTTATTAACCCTTTGCACTCCTAATTTTTTTTTTAATTACCTACTACCAACTCCTTAATCAATTTACAAAAAAGGGATAAAAAGTGGCCTCAATAAAAAGTTAAACAAAAATTTTTAAAATATGTAACATTTGATAATTTAAATTATTTTTCGAAATTGCGTTACTATAATGTCGAGTATGACTCGACATAGGAGTTGGTGTAAGAAATATAATGTCGAGCCACACTCGACAAAGGAGTGGTAAGGGTTAACGGTATAAATATACCATAGAATATAGCACAAATAATTTAAAAAGGTAACTATTAAATGTGGCATTAGGTTGTATAATGACATCAGAGAGCATATAAAGAATAAAAGTTCATGAATGATATAAAGGTAAAAGATAAGCGTATGTATAAAACATATGGTAAAAATAAGTTATATTAATATTGAAAAGATCTGATAGTACAGGCGGACCTCGGCTTTCGCATATTCGACTTTCGCACAATTCGCTATTTCGCACATCTTTAAAAATAGTTTTTTTTTTTAAATATTTTTTTGGCGATAATGCAAAAATGTTTTGTTTCCGTGCAGTTGTTTCCCTGTCGCACTATGAAATGCATATGAACCGGGTTCGTATTGTGAAAAATGTTACGTTCTGTTCGCACATATGCATTAACATTCGAGCGTGAGCGAGTCCGAACGCATGCGTCTGTATGTACTAATTTGCACACACTCCCATCTGATCTAGACAGGTTTAGTCTTGTGTCAGCGCACGTACTGTTCGCATTGTTCTGCGAGTTTTGTTTCAAATATTTCATACCTGTTTTAACATGAATGAGAAACGAAGAAACTGCGAAGTAGATATGGCTAAAAAAAAATCAAGAACCCATAAACTTCATACAATCGAAACGAAGATGGATATAATAAAACGCTCTGAAAATGGAGAGTCTTATGCTTCAATCGGCCGTTCGTATGATATAAACAGGTCTATGATATGTTTGATATTAAAGAATAAAGATAAAATTAAAGAATATGTAAAAAAAATTGGAAATATATTATCAAAAATTGTTTCCAAAAGGCACGGCATAGTGATGGATGAAATGGAGAAATCTTTGTGTTATTGGAAAAGTAATCAAAATCAAGAAAAAATCCCTCTGAGTACTTCAATGATTCAAGCTAAAGCTCTTAGTTTGCATAAAGATTGGAAGGCTAGACTAAACGAAGGTTCTAACACAGTGTTTCATGCAAGTAACGGCTGGTTTTCAAATTTTAAAACAAAGTATTCTTTACACAATATTAAATTCACTGGAGAATCAGCTGTTGCGGATGAAGATCCTGCAAAAGACTTTATTACGTCAATTTCCAAGATTATTGAAGATGGAGAATATACCTCTAGTCAAATATTCTATGTAGATGAGACTGGTTTATTTTGGAAGAATATGCCTAATCGTAGATTCTTATCAAAGGACGAATCAGTTGCCCCTGGTCATAAACCTTCTAAAAACCGATTGACATTGCTTCTTGGTGGAAATTTAGCTGTTGATTTAAAATTGAAGCCAATGTTAGCTTATCAAGCAGTAAATCCTAGAGCATTGAAAGGGAAAGATAAAAAATTGCTTCCAGTCATTTGGAAATCCAATAAAAAAGCCTGGGTTACTGCTTTAATATTTAAAGATTGGTTCACTTCACATTTCGTACCAGCAGTAAAACATTATTGTGAAGTTAATAATTTACCATTTAAAGCATTATTAATTTTAGATAATGC